>PVIJ01009787.1:0-64602 GCA_004024925.1 Scalopus aquaticus
AGATTCTTTGTCGTTACAGGGATGAACTAACAGCAGATGGAAAGGGGACTCAGTCCTGGTCAATCTCCCCACATGAACCCTTTCATCACTGAAGTGGCTGAGTAGGGAGTGGCTGTCCAGGTTGTATTTAATTAAAAGTGTAGTTAATGCATATCAAATTCTTCTAACAGAAGAAAAAGACTCAAAGTTCACCTGATCTGCTAAGTTGTGGAATTACTGCAGATAAAGTAAAATCAATGGAAAAAGCCCATGTTACTGCAACCAAACACTGCTTTAGGTGTGAGAGCAAGCAAAATGATAAATGGCAAGCCACGGAAGTCAGTGTGGGAAGCGCAGAAGTGGTGGGAGGTAGTAGACATGACATGGAAGGAAGGAAACCAGCCATTCTGGAAATGCACAATGTTTCCCCTGAGGGCACGCTAGGCAAGTCATCCTTCCTTTTCAACATTTTCAACCTGGACATGGGGATGCGGGGTGCTGGCCAGGTTTCTGGAAGCACACTTGAGGTGATCCCTTACTCCAGGCCCCTCCCTAGTCCCTGGTCCTTTTTGTTTGTTCCCCCAATGATTTCACATGAGGATTCCACACGCCCAATAGCTGAGAGGCAGAGTTGTAAAAGGAACAGAGTTTAGAATCCAAATAGCATGGAAATACCATGGCTCCTACTTGTTTGGGAGCAAGCCCCTTAATATCTTTGAGTCTTACTTCCCTAACTTGTAAAACAACAATCATTTCACAGGGCTATTAAAAATAAAAGCATAATTTTTTAATGTATGTAAGCTTACATGCGTGTCAAATGAGCTGTGTATATATGTATGTGCGACACATGTAAAATTGTATATCTCTGTGTGCATACATGTTAAATAGTGCACATGATGCATACCAGCAGGGTGTGTATGTATACATGATGCTTGGCATGTAGAAAATGCCTGTGAAATTGGTGGTTATTAAGATTTTTTTAAGGTAGGAAACAAAGTCCTCACTCCCCGCCCTGTCCTAGAGTTTCACAGATCTCTCTGCCAGGGGTGACCTTCTCACAGACACCTGGAAGTGTGGTTACTCTTCTCACCACGTGTGTGAAGGTGGAGAATGCTGACCCAAATGGCCAACAGATACATGAAAAAATGCTCAACATCACTTATAATCAAGGAAATGCAAATCAAAACCACTATGAGATACCACCTCACACCTGTGAGGATGGCACACATTAAAAATACAGGCAACAACAAATGCTGGAAAGGATGTGGAGAAAAAGGAACTCTTCTACACTGCTGGTGGGAATGTGAACTAGTCCGACCACTATGGAAAGCTGTATGGCGATTCCTCAAATTGCTAAACATGGAGCTCCCATACGACCCAGCAATACCACTTTTGGGAATTTACCCAAAGGACACAAAAACACTAATCCGAAAGGATACATGCACCCATATGTTCATTGAGGCACTATTCACAATAGCAAAGGTATGGAAGCAACCCAGATGTCCAAAAATAGATGATTGGATTAAGAAGATGTGGTACATATACACAATGGAGTACTATTCATCATGGAAAGAAGATAAACACATGCAATTTGCAGCGACATGGATGGAATTAGAGGGGATCATACTCAGTGAAATAAGCCAGAAAGAAAAAGAAAAATATCGAATGGTTTCACTTATAACAGGACTATAGGGAGGCCGGGTGGGAGAGAGACACTCAGCGGTGGGGAGGCGGGGGGTGGGGGGAGGATAAGGGCACAAAATGGAAGAGAGGAGAATACAGGGGACCATGGAGATGGATCACGGGTGAATTGGTGGTGGGTTGCCCGAGGGGAATACAAAATGTAAAAGACATAAGTAGACATAAATAACAATTAAAAAAAAATCCAGGCAGAAAAAAAAAAAAAAAAGAATGCTGACCTGGAGGCAAGTTCAGAGCTCCACTCAGAGCCCAGAGGGTGAGTGCCTACACTTGGCGCTCTGAGCATATCACATTCCCCACACTCTCTCACCACAAAGATCCCAGAGATCTCAACATCTCATTAAGGTTAATAGCCCCCTTTGAGCAAAGAGTCTATACCCTAAAGAACTGGAATTTTCCAGAACGTCTCAGAAAGCAGATGCTACATTTTGTTTTTTCACCCTTAGAGTCTTGAGTCCTGATTGATATCTGCCTGGTCCTGGCAAACATGCCTCAGGAAATCTTGGCAGCAGCTAACTCAAACAGGGATGAGGTCGTAGACCCCCTTACCTACGCAACAGCAGGTTTTCCCCTGTCATTCCAGACATAATGAGGTCAAATGCTGTTCTCAACCAGGAGATACTGAGTCATATTTTCGCTAAGACACGAAACTCATGCATGACTTTTATGATGACATGTGCAAAGTGAGCAAACTATGCCCTTGTCATGCAAGGCAGATGTGGTTAACAAGAGGTCACTTTGCCATGGGAAAGGCTGTAGTATGAAAAGTGCCACAGATTCTGAGATTTAAAAGACTTTCTCACTGGAGCACAAAATATATTAGAACGCTATAGAATGTGAGTCGCTTTCATTCATTCAGTGCTATAGCTTAGTTTTTGCAAACCGGCTGGCTCTAGCCAGCCTTAACTAGTACTCTGATGATAAAGAGCATGATGGAACTTATCAAAATTTGATTATTCTAGACCTCCGTCCATGCATACGAGGGTACACGGGTGTTCTTTTGGGTGATGGGGAAAAATAGATCCAAGATATTTTACTTAAAAAAAATCAGGTAAATTTTCTATTTACCAATTGTTTTGCAACTGCTTGGAGTCTATCATCTTTCCCTGCATTATTAAAACTACCTGGCAAAGGGATTAAATGCTTTCCTGCCTGCAAAAGCATCTCAACAGGTGCATCTGATCTCTTGCTACTCTGGGGAACAGGAGTTTTGACAGCTCAAACCCGGAAAGACTGAACTCCCCAGGACACACAATCTTTAAGAAACTAAGAGCTACACCCAAGTCTATCTATCTCTGAGAACCCATATAAGTGACTGTATGGGTTCCCATATAATCTTTTTTGTTAAAATGTGCTGTAGTGAAAGAAATGGGCAGCAGGCAGACCCAGGTCATTCCCCAGGACGCCAAGACGGGACTATTTCCAGGCAGAATATGGGCAATTTTAAGAAGCATTTTATTGCGAAAAGTGAAATAAACAGCACAGTCTTTCTCCTGAGAGGAAATATCTTGTTCACTAAATAGAAAATTCCTCTCACTTTTTTCACATTGTAATTTCTATTAGCCTATCTCCTGAACAGGGAAAGTGGGTTCTAAATTCCTGGGTTCATAATTTGTTGTATTTAGAAGTGTCAAAGGAAACTTTCCTGTTCTTTTAAGCACTATGTCCTTTATCCTTCATTAGCGAGACCCCAATCATGATTCTCGAGGTGTCATGGCAGTTCGGTATGGGGGAGGGGACCAAAGGGACGCATGTGGGGCAGGGCCCAATGAGTGTGGAAGAGCCCATGACAACAGCTCTGGCTGCTTCCTGGAGATGCATGAGCATCAGCTCACTCGATTCTTCTTGTTTACTGTCCAACATTAAGAGGGAAAGAAAAATGGGAGGAAATACAGTGGTATATCCCATTTACAATTTTATCTTTACATGTACTTCCATTT
Organism: Scalopus aquaticus; assembly: GCA_004024925.1. NCBI lineage: Eukaryota > Metazoa > Chordata > Mammalia > Eulipotyphla > Talpidae > Scalopus > Scalopus aquaticus. The sequence goes on from PVIJ01009787.1 coordinate 3,621, forward strand.
TTATCTCAATACACTTCTGGACTTTCCTGTTGACAAGAGACGATAAATAAAATAATATGACAGTTTGACAAATAATCCAGCAGTTTCTTTTCTTCTCATTTATAACATATTTGAAAACCTGCACATTTGGAAATGAATGGAGTGTAACAAAGAATGTATTTTCATCAGCTTTTTACTGGGCAGAGAAAAATGAAGGTGATAACAGGCAATTCTACAGTGGGCTTATTTATTTATTTATTTTGGGATGACTACAAATTTACCAGCCATAAAACATGAATGTGGATTTAGGAATTGCATGACTGGACACTGGCGTGATTCACATACCCGATTCAAGAGACAGCAGCTGATAGCCAGTTTTTTTTTTTTAAATTTAAACATATAATGCATGATAGTATATCATTTAACAGTAGAAGATCGGTAACCGATAAAAAATGGGGACTAAGCACAGATAGGGCAGATGAAGGGGCCAGTGTTTTTTTTCACATGAAATTAGGTCAGTTTTCCGAATGGCACTGTGAAATGATTGAGAATATAAGTAAATACAATAATCACTTTTAACTTCAAGAAGAAATGCCCTTGAATAATTCTTCCAAACATCTGGGCATGGAGCCCAAGCACAGCAGGGCAATTAATGTCCATGTGAGGCTATTAGCAAGGACAGTGGGGCCCCTTGGCAGAGACCTTTGAGGACCTGGTTCTCTCCCACCTTTAGCCGGTTGACAGAAGTTCTTTTCAAAGTTCAAATAAGGGACAAAAAACACTAAGAGACTGGTAGATCTGTAGGAAGTACACTTAGTAAACTGGAAGGGAGATAGCAAAACCACATCTGATTTTTTTTTAGCGACCATAAAGCCATCATTTTGTGGACACAAGCCATCCTGACCAGTCATTTCTTCCCCTTCGAGCTAGAGGGTTCATGACAAAAGTCACCCCCTTCCTTGCTCTTCATCATTGCTCTTACCTCAATCTCATCGATCACTTACTGTGCTTGCTTGTTTTATGTAATCTCTCCCCATCAGAGTGCAAGACCAGGAGCACAGGCATTTCCACCTGTTCTGTTTGGCCATAGTTCCAGGACTGAGAACAGTGCCTAACACATTGTAAGTGCTCAATAAATATGTGTTGGGTGACATGGAGTGAAAGTCTTGGGACAAGCCCCTCCTCCCTGGGTCTACGGGAGAACTCCTGAGGTTAAATGTAGTAGAACTGGGCAGTTAACATTTTCCGATCATGAGAGACTCCCATAGAACTATCCTGTTCTTGACCCCTGGGTCATTTCATGGGCAACTTCTTAGACATGCCAGAAAAGACCAGGCCCCAGGTGATGGAGGCCAAACAGCCTGACCTCTTCACAGTACCTCCCTCCCAGTTCGGCATCCCTATGCTTCAGTCACACCCAACCACTGAAATACCTTGGCTGCACTCCTTTGTCCAGAGTGTGCCAGCAAGTTTCTCCATTTCTACCTTCCCTCACCCACATTGCTGCCTCCTAAAATCCCACCTACACATCAAGGCCAGGGAACAAGTCACCTCCTCCATGAAGGCTTCCCAGACCCTCAGTTAAAATGACCTCCTCTCCTCATACTTGCAGTAAACATTTTAAAAAATTGTGGTTGAATATACAAACATGAAACTTACCATTTTAACCACTTTTAAGTATATAGTTCATGGCATGAATCCCCTTTGTTGTGCAACAATCACCAACACCCATCCACTTCCATTTTAATTTTGCACAGCAGATACTTGCCACATTGAGTGAATCTAACTTTACATTTTCCAAATAGATATCAACATCTGTTCCTAAGATAGTAACATCAATTCCCTGGTTAGCATTTTACGTACAAGTTTCAGTAGAGCAGCATAGCTCTGCTCCTGGGACATGTTTGTGACTTTTTGCCAGGCTCAAATCCTGCTGAAGATCAGATGTTCTCTGTACAGCACATGACTGAACAGGATTTGTAACTATAACAGTGTCTTTAATAGATAAAACAAAGAACAAAGGAATTCAATCCTGAGTCCCAGGAGAAAACAGAAAATTATCTTAATAAATGCATTGAGCACATGAGAGAAAGAAAAAAGAGACAAATAAGAGGAAAAGAGTCACCGTTTGCTCAGGTGATATCTTGAAAATCACAATTGTGTCCGCCTCAAAATATAGTAAAGATCCTTAGAAAGCCAGAATAAATTGAAGTTATTTTCGCTTGCTACAGATACTACTATTCAACTCATAGCCTAGAAATTACGGCAGCTGAAGCTCAAGATAAATTCATGGTCTAGTTATAAAGAAACCTGCTTAGGAAGCCATATTGCTGGTAAACGGAGTTCCCAGGGCTGTTACTTTTTGAAGACTTTGCTTGATTGGAAGAACATAAAATTGAAAGCTTTATATTTCATGCCCTCATGCCCTCTCCCTGTCATGTGAAAAACACAAAGTACTTAGGGGCCAATATCTGAGAAATAGGTTTCTCGAAGTTTCAGTTACTCAGCAGAAGGAGCACCACAGTGATCAACAGATGACACTCTTTTTAATTTCCTTATTATGTAAGACTGATATCTTAAATAAAGCCAGAGATTCTTAAATTAAAAATCCAAAGGCAAATAAAACCTTTCATTTATATACTTAGTGTTGCATAAAACATAAATGCTGAAAGGTGGTCATACCCACAACTGTAGAAAAATTCTATCAATCAGGTAGCATTTTCTTTTGTTACATGTTCCCACCTTAAAAGCAAATGTTCATACAAATATATTGATGAATACTTCCTCTACTGTTTTCAGATTGTCAATTTCTTATTTATTTCATTTTGAGGAGGGTAAATTCTTGAGACAGAAAATCTTGCAGGATCTTTATCCTAACCAGCATAAAGCAACTATGAATGAGTACTATGTTTCAAAACAATAAACAGTAAGTAAAGAACATGATGGAAAACCAAGCCTATCAACCATATTCATTACAAAATAATTCCAGGAACAGAGCAATGCACCATTTTCTGACATTAGAGCCACAGAGCATTTCTCTCTGGAGGGTGGCATGGAGACTTCACCTCACCTCATTACTGATTGGGCTGGTGGGGCTGTACCCTCTATCAATATGGTGGGACTGCCTTCTCCCATTGCATCAGGCCAGGCTCTGGGTCCAGCTCTTTGGGTATTTATCATCCTGAGTGGACAACCCTAACCTGGAGAAGAATTAATAATAAAGCATAGCACATTTGGCTACTGAGCGGTGCCACATCCAATCTGAGTACACGGTAAGACAGAAGAGGGAACCTTGACTTCCTTGGTCTCTCGCTCCCACTCTCCTCTGTATCTTTGGGAATTAGGTGGGTCATTGTGCTTGATGAGGAGCACAGCAAACAAGACCACAGAATGAGCCTGGGTGCCCAGATCCTTTGATAGTGAAGAATGAGAACTCATAACTGTAGAGGAATTCCCCCTTCTGTTTTCCCATCTCTTTTCTTTTTGTTAGAGGTTGCTGTATCAGAATTACCCTTGGGTGTCACAACAGAGGTACAAACAAATCAGCAGATCTTAAGAGAAGAAAATATTTCTTTTCCTGTCTGCCCTAGCTTCCTTTAAATGAATACAGTCAGTCCCACAGCACAAGAATAGAGTACTCAGCTAGAACAAGACATTTGCTGATATGACCCAAGGTTATCTATTTAAACCAACTGGTTCTGTACTCAATCTGCCATGAGGCAAGGTTTTTTAAAATGTCAACACAATCTCATTTATATTTTGGTCCAAAATCAACAGCAACAATAAATCTAACATTGATGACATAGAGAGGGAGAGTATATAAAGCAGAAGCTGTGTATGTAAAAGACACAGCTAAGATCCCTCTTAAGATATACACTTACAAATAGATTATCACAAGTGTTATAGAGTAGGGATGCATTGCTGGTAGAAGTCTGTTCACATAGACTGGAAGGCAGGTGAATGAAAAAAAGTTCTAATCCCATTTATGTGATTGTTCAAATATATTAAGAAAGAAGCTGATCAGTGTGGGTCTATTTAAAATGTGGAAGGTCAATGATTACTCAGCAAATCTGGGCTGTGCAAACTATCAATTCAAACAAATGTACACCAAGCACATTTCAAAGACTTAGCAGTCTTGTGTGGTTTTAAAGCAGTGTGAGTACTTGGCACTCTGTGAGGTAGCGTGAAAACAAAATTATAGAGAATTTATAGGAAATCCAAAAGCAGTTATGACAAATTTTTAAACAACAGGCATGTCCACCAAAACTTTCTCAAAATTTCCAGTAAGGAAACCATCCATTTATTTGAAAAATTGACAATTTCTGTTCAATACATGAACAACTTGTCTATAAACAGTAAAATGCCCCATAAGCCAGAAAAGAGGGAGAAAGAGAAAGGGACTGAGCCACAATGGCACACTCAATAACTAGCATAGGATCAACCAGCCTACAAATGATTGGTGAAACTGACTTAAGGAGGAAGAGGGAGCCTAAGGATCTTAGAATTGACCCCACATACCTGATCATAAGTCAAGGATTTTCCCCCAAATTATTCCTCCCAAAAGAGAGAGCAGCCTTTGGCTGAGTCCTTACTAAATTTTCTCTATATTTTTTCATTTTGAAAATTAAGTACTGTTTGGGAAAGACACATTAGCATAAAATAACCCCAATTAGAACTTGTGATGATTACATGAAGGAGACAGTTTTTAGAAATGGCATAGAAATTTATTATAGTTTAGTAATTATTTTCTGGGGCTATGACCTCCCTGTTTAAGTGTTGGATATTGTTGTGGAAAAGCCTTTAAATATTATTTTGAAAATCAAACATGAATGTAGTATATCTACACTACTGGATGCTTTGCAACTCTAGAAAATGATGAGACAGTTCTCTCCAAACTGATATGGAAAAAGATCTTTATGATATACTGTTATGTGAAGAAGGCAAAGTGCTGAACAATATGTGCAGTGTATTACTTTTGGGGTATAAAAGGGGGAAGAAATAAGGCCATACGTATTTGCTGTTATTTACATAAATAAAAACAGCAAGAGAAAAAAATTACAAAACTCAGTAAGACAAATGCAAATCACTATTATGTTACCAGTAGGTTTTTCAAAGAAATGACTATTGTTAAGAGACTCTAAAAGATGATAAAATATGAGTTTTCAGTACACTTATAAATACTCTTCTCTTCTTGGTACAAAATTGATTTTCTTTGGAGAATCTTTTCTGATTAATTTCAACCTACTCACTCACTATACTCACTATCTTAATTTGACATTGGTACCTTCAGTTCCCAGAATGCTAAGAAACCATGTTACAAATGTTCACATCTTTTTATTTATATCTTCTAAATTGTTGCTTCTCAAACCGTCTAGTGCATATAAATCACCTGGAAATCCTATTCAAACAGATTCTAAATTAGCAGATCTGTGGAGTTGACAGCCTAGTCAGCTCCCAGGTGAAGCCTGTGTTGCTAGCCACACTCTGGTACCTGAGTTTTGATTCATTCAAAACCATGTTTTCTGCACATGGTGAGTACACAATACACTTGTTACCGGTCAATCAACTCCTTACTCCTCAAAGTGGAGCTGAGACCAGAAGGACAGGCCTCTCCTGTGAAGTGGCTAGGACAAAATCTTGGGTCTCACTTGGATCTACTGAATCAAGACCTAAATACTAACAAATTCCCTAGGTGATAAGTATGATCATTTAATTTGGGGAATTCTGTGCTAAGTGACTTCATTCTTCAATTTAGACTATATTCACCTGTTTTTCAATTGAATAAAAGAAAACACATAAAAACATCCCATCCTCATTCCAACAAGATGTTCATGCGTGATCACACTCAAACAGTAAAGATAAAAGCCCAAGAAGAGGAGAAGGCTGAGAAACTCTGCAGCCAGAGTAGACATTTCAAATGCTGAACTCAGGCTAATTCGTCTGGAACACATGCCGTAGGGTAAATTAATTAATCAGGCTTTGTATGCCACTAGCCTCTGTGGCTATCACCCGTGGCCTTGATTGTGTTAATGAAGAAGGTGCTTGGGAGCATAGGAGTTGCTACGAATGTCTTATTGTGGACAACTGGAGTATGGATGTACATACATGTGCAAGTGTGCACACCTGAGCCTAGAGGCTGGGATAAAAGCTGTGGCAGTGGCTATGAGAGGACAAGTGGGTGACTGTAGGAGAGGTGAGAGCACAAGATGACGCCAGAGAACACCAGAAGGAGGCCAGAGAAAGAGAGTAGAGATTGGTGGGGGACTAGGAGGCTCCATTGCCTGCCTGCCTCCCAGACCCCTGCCAGGTCCCCAGGCCACTCTGCCTTGCCTCTCCCCCACCCACTTTGCCAGCTAGTGGGCTTGCTACTACACATGCTCATCATACTTAAATCCCAACGATTGCCCTAATACCTGCTAATTTAAGCCTAAACTGTTTTATGGGAGGGGAGACATTATAAAGGCTCATCATTATGCGGAGATTTCTTCTCCTTCCTGATACAAGGGAAGGATCATCCTTCCCATTCCAACAAGTTATGAGGGGTCATGTCACTGGTTTTGCTCATGAAACGTGAATGGAAGGGACCTGTGTTACTTCCAGGCAGAAGTGTTGAAGATCCCAAGGGATATCCCCTGGGCCCTGTGCTGTAAACAGAAAGACTCCTGGGGAGATGGCTGTATCATAGAAATGTGACACATACCTAAACCTGGATCTGAGTATTGTACAGCGAGCATATCCCTCTTGCCCTCAAGATTCACTGTACACTGGAAAATAAATATTGTTGTTGTTGAAAGTCACTGGGATCTTCAGGTTGTCTTTATTGCAGAATGCCCATTGTCCATCCCGACTGATTCACCTGGCTTCCAGGAACCTCTCGAATCCGTCCCCACCCAAATAATTAAGCCTTATTTCCCACTTTTTTCTACCATCTCTCTTCCACTGTAGATGAGCCCTGTCTCTGTGGTTTAGCTTTCCAGTTCTGTGCTTGCCCCTTTTTCAACTTCTCCACCCCCAGCCTACCTACAAATAATCTTATAAAACATCCAGCTCTACAAACACCCTACAAGGGCTAGATCAAATTTCTCTGCCTCTGAAATTTTCCCTAATCATTCTGACCCTTCCTTCCAAATCCTCCACAACCTTCAAGGAATGCATTACAAAATGTAACACTTCAATAGATATTTTGTTCAAAGGAACTTAGAAGAAGAGTTCCACTATTTTATCTAAGAATCTCAACACAATCCTAAGATGAACCTCCAGAAACACTCTGGGGGAGATGAGAGAAACATGGCCTTATTTTGTGTTCCTTATAGGTTAGGGGAAAAATCTGGAAAACTCTTGTTGTTACTGGATCTGCAGATCCAACTTGAAAGTTTTGAGAAAAACATAAAAACAATCAAGTCAGCTGGAGAGGCGAGTGCCTTATACATGAAAGTAATACTATTGAAGCTGGCCGAGCAACACTGGGTAAAATGACCAACATCCACAAAATCCTAAAGTCTATGTATTGGATCAATCAGGACAGGTTCAAGTTTTAAAAGTGAGTGACAGAATTTGGGGGCAAGTTTTGACCTCAAGAATGCATAAGAGGGACAACAGAAGCCAACTTCACCCAGATCACAGTTTGACCAAGAGTGAATTACATTGGTTCTGAACCCATAACAACAATTCAAGGCAGACAGACTCTTGTGAGGCATGCTCCTTTATGTATAGAGTTGACATGAGGAAGACAACAGTATCTGATGTGTTTCCTTGTGACACTGAGAAAGACTTTTGGATGGGTCCAAGAATTGGATCCAGGGAGGCAAGTTTGATCTTCTTAAGAGAAGCCCACCTCCTTGAGGCAGTTTAACTGACTGAGTGAGAGAGCACAAACTGGTTAGTTGTCCCACATGTGTTTTAAACCCTAGCTTTTCCACTTGCTAGTTGTGTGAACTTGGACAATTTTCTGACAATCTCTGAGTCCTAGTTTCCTTATTTGTAAAAAGGAGAAGTATCTCCCATTGCAAAGGTTGCTGTAAATATGAAGATCAAACAAGATGGCACATGAAGTAACAAACCCAGTCCCAGGCACAGAGTGTGGGGACATCCAGTGTTAGTCCCTGATATTTCTACTATCTCTGTTGTTCTTGTTATTCTCCATCACTGGTGTTTCTAAAGAAAAGTTGTTTTGTTTCTACTGCTGGGTAGAATTAGAGTTACAAAAAGCAATCTTACAATTACATATTTCTTGACCTGAATTGTTCTTTGCCATACTTTGGCAGTTTCTTTTTTTATTAAAAAAGTTTTATCATCATAATCAAATAATATTTGCACATGTAGATAAAATATGCATATATTAATAAAATTAACTTCTGAAAGGTTTTTAATTAAGTTGTAGAATTGAGGCATTTTTAAACTAAATAATATTATTAGCTCACTACAGGGAACTTTATACTGAAAACAATAAAGATTTGTTCAATTTTCTAGAGATTCAGAGCAAAAAAATCCACTTGCACTGTAATCACTAGCTTGGCAGTCCCAATAGTTCTGGATACAGTAGATAGTGACTATAATTTATGTTAGCCAAGCATTCTATTAATTTTCCTATACCTTTTTTGAAGTTATATCATTAATTGCTATTAATGTTTCCTAATCAAGACAGAGCCAGTCATTGAAACAATTAACCTATTTCTGAAGGTGCAAACAGAGAGATAATTCATCAATTTCCTAATTTTTCCACCCTGCTGCAACACTAGCCTGGCTTTTGTCACTAAATACTCTTCTACTCAGGACTCACAGCACCTGCTGTCAGCAATCAAGGAAAAACAAAGAATGTGTCATTTATAAGGGTCACTCCCGTAGTTCTGTGGTGAGGAACAGCCATTTGTTAACTTAGGTAGGAACCTCGGTCATGATTATAAATCCCACGACCTAAAGACATTAGTCCTGCACAGAAAGCCATCTCAGAATTCAATCTATTTATGAAATTAGAGGATATTGCTTTTATTACCAAGCAGCATTCTCAAGTGACCAAAAGTATATCCTGACAAAGCAGTTAGACAAAATAGTAGCAGATGAGACAGATGATTTCTTGCAACAGCCATTGGCTGAGCCTGGTTGCTAGCCATGTCATACCATATCCCCTCTTAAGTGACGGTGTCATGGAAAGCACACGGGCTGGGAGTCCAACAGTCTTGAATTCTAAGCTCTGGTTTTGCCATGGACCAGCTCTCTGACCCTGCAAGCTTCTTTATACTACGCGAGAAATGGGCTCTGCCGTTGTAAGGACTAAATAAAATATCAGCTGTAAGGTGTTTACAACAGCATCTGGCTCATAGTAGGTGTTTCATAAATGGAATGCCCCAAAATAATTAAAAACAGGACAGAAATTAAAGAATGCAACATTTACTGATGAATAAATTCTATTTCAGTAAGTCATGACACTGCTTTGAAAAGTCATACACTTTAAAAGGATCCTCAAATCCCAACAGGTTTACAACCTTTTACATATAATGTGAAGTAAGACCTGGCTCAATACCTCACAGGCAATTTCTAAGCCTCCTAAATCCCAACTATGAAATTGAAGGCAGAAAAGAGCGTCAGCCCCTGTCTGCCCATCCCACACAATGCCAGCCGATGGAAACCCATTGGTGGACAGGCCAGGAATTCGTCTGTGGCCTGAAGCCCTGTATTGGGTTTCTTGAGGATCCCCCAAGGAAGCCCTGAGGGTGACCAGACTGTAAAGACTTTTATTTAAGTTCAGATCCCCACAAGTTCTACTGGAGAGACAGCTCCTGCTCACTCTCTTTGCTGAGTGAAAAGAACTGCTTTCCACACAGATAAGACTGTGCATGGAGAAGTGAAATTGTTTGGCCCAGATGACCTGGTTACAAAGTGGCTGAGACACACCTGCACCCAGATCCCCAGGATGTCAGAGTCCATGTCTTTAACCACCATGCCTACTGCCTCTTAGAAATCTTCAGCTTGTATGTGACACAAGCACTTTCAGGGGTGAATCTGAAGTCAAAACAATTTAGTGACATTTCCCTCTAACCAACCCCAGAGAAAACTGGGGAAAGAAGATAGGAACAAAACCTATCACCTGCCAGGCATTATGCTAATCGTCTATAGGCATATCAACTTTTCATCATTCAAATATCCCTAGTCAAACACATCATCCCGCCTCAAAGAGTTCGCTGAGTGAGGGTCCTCTCAATAAGGAGCTCTTTTTACAGATCTGCTTGGCACCAAAGCCAAGATTCTTTCTGCTGTAACACATGGTCTGTGGTCTCCATCAGTGCAGGTTTAACGAAGAGTTTATTCAGGGGCTGGGAGGTTAGCATTATGGACTGAACTCTGTACGGTTGGGGCTGATCCCCTCCCCAAAGTGGCTCCAAATATTCCCCACAGGTGTTAGTCTCAGATAACACTGGTCAACAAATTTTTACAAAAGTCATGTTACTGAAATAAAATTAGTCATTTCCTATCAATTTGTATGTGCTCAACACGAATATGACAGTCAAATTCTAACTGGCTCTAGTTTTTTTGGTAATCTGCAATAAATTGATGTTTACATCATGAAATGCATGCCAATATGAATAGGCCTAAGATTAATACCTGTAAAAAATCAAGTCATAGACTACTTCTTAGATTTCTTCGCTTGTGTCTTGTACAGCTGTTCAGGAATAGAACAGATGGAAGACGGTTTCCATTGTGCAAAAGCACAACCTTAAGACTCAGTTTGGAAGAGTCTAGAAATAGTCTCCATTCTTGTGGGTCATGAGTGATTTCTAAGGCATTCATGAGGCCCTCAATATCAAACAGAATACCAGAGTACTTTCCTTTCTGAAGAAAGGCTCCAACAGCTGGTGGCACTTTCGATACAAAGTAATTGTGATATCTTCATCTAGAAGATTCCACTGTTGGAGTCTTGATCCTAGCAATTCTGCCTTGTTCTTGGATATGTCCAATCATGAACAGGGTCATTTAGTTCTTCCTTTGTTAGTCTGTGTGGGGTTGATGATGCACCACAGTGAAAATGTGGATCACTGCATGCTGATGGAGCAGAAGAACAGGTTGGCTCACCCTTGTCCTCATCAGATGAATCAAGAGAATATTCTGTTGGAGGTTCTGGAATAGGAAGTCCCTCACCAAGTGGAACTAGTCTCAATGCAGACAGAATGTTTGGGTAGACTCTTCTCGACTTCTTTTGCTTCATTATTCCTCCGGAAAGAGGAGGAATCAAGCAGAAGTAACAGTCTTTTATGTGGTTGCTTGGCTCTCTCCACACCATGGGGACTGCAAATGGCATTGATGGTCTTTTGCCATTTAACCACTGTGAAACCTGTGTTATACATGTAGCACGACATATATGCGGGGTCCAAGGCTTGTCATGGTCACCAACCTTGCATCCCAAGTAAAGATGATAAACCTTCTTCACTTGAGAAGTGATACTTTTCTGACTGGCAAATGTCACTTCCCCACAAATAGAGCAGTAATTGTCCACATTATTAACGCACTTTTGAGGCACTACTGTTCTGTATTGTGCCTAAATGGATAAAATAATAACAGTTTATGGAACAGTAGCTTAAACTGTCTTGCACAAATCTGAAACATTTTCAGTGCTCAACCTTTCCGACAGGGCTTTATATAGTGCATTGCTGATGTCAGCTTACTTTAGCAGCCGCCTGGCAGCAGTATTGCATTGCATCAGAAAATGATGCAATCAACTCTGGATGATGTGTGCATGATGGTATTATGCAATGTATTGCAATATTACATCACTCTAGGCTGATTTAGGATGTTGTTGCAGTCCTCCTGGATAAATTTACACGGTGAAACATATAAAGTGAATTATATGAATTATCTTCAAAATGAGAGCTAATAAAAAATTTTCAGGGCTATATTCATGTTCAGCACACCAAGATACTACAGATTAGGGCCTTTTTAAGTCAGTAACGATCTCACTGTTGACCAGTATAATCACACTCTCATTTTCCCTCTTTACTTTAGGATGTAGAAAAGGGTAAAAGGTTTGTACAAGTTACTGTAAAACTGTACTTATCCGAATAGAGAATTGCTAAAAATACAATTTCCATTTTCTCAATGTGGAAATGGCCAGCCACTAGGAGAGCAATGTGAGGGGGAGATGCTTGGAGTGTCTTCTTAGCAGCTTGGAGAACATACATGCAAAGCTCATGTCTTTTCTCCGAGATTGCCATAATGCTATCCCTTAGCACTTCTAAGGCCCTAAAGGAAAGAAGGGCACTCTGTGCCCAGAGCCTCTCTTGCTCACTGCAAGGAGTCTGGGCTAGCCCTTCTGAGACTCCTGGAGACAGGCCAGTGAGAACCCGCTGCAGCCAGCAAGCAGCCTCCACACACTCACTCATGTCCATTCTGCTGGGGGATAAAACTATTCGTTCTGGTGGCCAGAGATGGATAGTGATAGATTCTGCTAAAGGTAGGCACACCATCGCTTTTGCCAATAACTTGAGCAACAGAACACTTGTGTGTACATCTCTAACTGTGGTTTCTCTGTGGAAATTTGAATGTGCTTTTTCCTCTAAGCAAAGTTAGAGGGCAGGAATATCATTCAGTTTCTCCTGACTGCTTTTCTTTCTTTCTTTTTTTAATGCCAGTTTTGTTAATAGAGGTTAAAAAGTTCTCAAGTAATCAAAGTTTCTTTCCCAATACTGTATTCGACATTTCTTCCTGCCTCAGTGTAAAGACAGTTAATTCTAAACAAGGTGTGGGGAAGGCCCAGGGCATTAGAGCTCCGCTTCACCAGTCCCTGTTCTCCACAGACTGGGCTGTCTTGTTTTGCTTTATTATATGCTCACGACAAGTAGACAGACTCTAAGCTACAACAGGATAAGGAGAAAGAAGGAAGGAGAGCTGACAAAATAAATTTTCAAGGTCAAATTAAGAGGCTGGACCTAGCAGGTTGTGGAACACTTGAGAGACTCTAGTGGCTGCCCCCACATCGCCAGCTGGGTGAAAATTACAATGACCATAATTAGGAATGAGAATCCAAGACTTGAAGTACCAGACAAGTGGGTTAGTTACTGTGAAGGCTGCCCCTTCACCTCTGTCACACACACATACAGGAACAAGGAAAACAAACATTTTGAGTGGGAAGAATTACATCAGATAGGAGGAGGGTAATGGGTGAAGAAATTCATTATTATCTTCAGTGCTGCTTTGTAAACCTGAAAATTAACATGCCAAAATTCTCTGAGGGATATTTAGTGGGAAGTTACAAGTGAATCAACAGAATGGAGAGACCATGAGACTGAAAAAAAGTGCTACTTCTCCCTGGTTGTCTCTTAGGGGTCCTGGAAAAATGCCCCGAACACTGCTGCATCAGTAAAAACTGGAACATAAGAGACCCAGAAGGAAGTGTGGGCAACACATGTGCCTTGGCCTGTGTGCTGGCTGACAGTGAAGATGCATGTGGTCAGAAAGGCTTGGGGTGCAGCACCCACAGGTGAGACGCTCTCTCTGTCCTACTAACCAGCATATGCTCATCCTGATGCTCTGTCCGCCATCCATCCCCATATCCAGAGCCCTCATTCTAAGTCAAATGCAATTTGAATCTCTTCCAAGAAGACATCCAAGAGCCAAGCTAGAAAATGCCACAGTCCTTGATCTGTCCTCTACCAGATTCCTTCCATTCCACTGATCATCAACTTGATTCATTGTTCCTCATAGGTACTTGGAAGTCTGACTTCTCCCTGTCTTAGGTAGGTCTTCCCTACCTCCCACCTGGATGGATACAACAGCCTGCCCCCAACCCTGTATCTGTTACTGTTACACAGTAACAGTAATCTCAGTAGTAAACTACTGTCATTTCGAAAAAAAATCAAACTTCTGTTTCCAGGTAACTTGAATGAATTCATTTTGCACTTCTTAAATCCCTATAGAAAATCTAAATAGAAAAAAAATAGGCAAGCAGCTGTATTAATGCTGCAACTCAGGATCACTGCCACCCATAAGAGAACTTTTGCAAGACAATATGAATAAGCCTTGTCTGAGGCAAAGGCTTAGCCATCTGACATTCCCCATGTGCAGAAGATGAGTCAAGAGGACCCCCTAGGAACCTAGCAAATGCTGCCAAGGTCAGCATACAGGAGTTAGAGCTAGAATAGTCTGTGGGGCTGGGTGAATCTGTGAATGCCCAGAAAGGGCACAGGCATGAGACTGAACATGGACAAATACTCGGCTTAAACTTGAGACAGACAGAAATGAAGTAATGAATAGATACACTATTCTCAAACCTTGATGGGCATCAGAACATCTGCAGGGCTTGTTAACGTAGATTGCTAGGCACCACCCCCCGTTTCTGAGTCCGTATATCTGGGGTATAGCTTGAGAATCTTCATTTCTAACAGGCTCTCAGGTGATGCTCACACTAACAATCTGGGGAACTGGTACGCCCCATTTTGAGAATTTCCCAAGCACGTTAAATGCAGATGAAAGAGCAGGGTCCAGCAATTTTTGGATTATTTCTGGAATCCAGCAATTTCTAGATCATTTCTGGGATTATGGCTAAAGGAATTCATTTAGTCCTGTAATAAAACTCCCTCATCCAATTAGATTGAACTGCCGTCACTTCACTACAGTCCACAAGTTCATTAATGTGGCAAGATAAAAATTAAGTAATCCTAATAATGAATTGCATAATAAAAAATCTATAAAAAGGGATCAATTTAAGGAATATAAAGACATATTCCCCTTATGAAACAGAACACTTCAGGAAAGTTCTGAATCAAATTGATTTAGGTGAATCAGAAAATCTGAATCAAATAAAAAACTCATTGAGAGGAGTCAATGACATACTGTAAATAGGAAAATGGAATAATCTGCTATCAGATTTAGATGAGACTTCAATTACCAAAATTAAAAATGCCATAGAAGCCCCAAAGAACAGATTGGACGAGCGCAAAATCAAATCAGTTTATTTGGCTGGATTTGAGAGATTTTCCTAGAATTCAGAGAAAATAGACTGAGCTATGATGAGAAGACAAGCAAAATGGTCGATTGATCACGACATCGAATATAAGCACAAGGCATTCCAGAATGTAAAAACAGAGGCAGTGAAAGAAAAACATTAATCAAATTACCAATGTGGAAAACTTCCTTGACATAAACA
Source organism: Scalopus aquaticus (assembly GCA_004024925.1). Taxonomy (NCBI): domain Eukaryota; kingdom Metazoa; phylum Chordata; class Mammalia; order Eulipotyphla; family Talpidae; genus Scalopus; species Scalopus aquaticus. The sequence goes on from PVIJ01009787.1 coordinate 18,733, forward strand.
AAGAAAATGTACATCTTCAAATAAAAAGGGCTTCCTGAGCACCAAGAAAGAAAGAACCACTTTAGTCACAGCCCTGTAAAATGTTTCAGCTACATGGACAGATAACTAAAACTTACAAGAGTCCAGAAAGATACAACACAGTATCAATAAAAGAAAAACAAAAATGAAAACCAAAAAACTCAACATTGAATGTTAGAATAGAATGAAATGACAGCTACAGAACTTTAATGGAATTAAATCATATCACAAATCCTAAAGATGTCAATCACTAGCCAGCCCCTTCTCAAGGAGTCTGTTAGTTTTATTCCATGTAACACCCGATGGTATTTTGATAAACACAATAATCAGCCCTGTCACAAGTATTTGCCAGAAATTCCTTGGTGCAAATACCTCCCCTCCTACCCCCGGCAGATTTCAAGCTAGAAGATGATGTCATAAATATGAACTTGGGAGGAGAAGCTGTAAATCAGTTCTCACTGATACCTCACTCTCAACCCTCCCAATCCATGGTGCCCAAAGTCAGCTGACCAGGATGCATGACTGGTAGGAATCTGTCAATCAGAATAACCTTCTCAAGAATTTAACTAGGAGGGAGCGAGACAACAGTCCATCCCTGAAGCTGAGAGGCTGTGATATAAAATTGAGTCTGATGGGAACAGACTGGTGAAGATAAGGAGAGAATCAGGAGTTATAAGGAACAAAGATGAGCAGTCACGAGGCTACTGAGTCACTGAAAAGTGCTTGGATCCAAGGATTTCTACCTGCAGTTTCTCAAGAGACATGGAGATAGCTCATTCTCGGGCCATGTGAGATCCTCTCATTTCCTTTTGTTCCTTTCCCCATTTTTACACTAGAACGAGCAAGTTTACATGAGTAGCTAAGTCTCTAACTAAGGAGCTTGGCTAGAACACCCTTTAGCATGCCAGTTCCACTTTTAGGAATTTATTGTAAAGACATGATTTTGATGTTCACATAGATACAGCTAAAGGTTTATTCGCCATTCTGTCTATAATGGTGAAAATCTGGAAACAACCTGAATGTCCAAAGACAGAGGGCTGGATTGATGAACCGTAAGTTAACTTAGAAAAGGAAACTATTTAAAATGATATTGCAGCTAACCAGTTAACAGTTTATAGATAATAAAATATTAGGTGAAAAATCGACAAAATAGTATGTGTAGTATGATTCCATTTTGCTAAAAGAGTTTAGTGTTTCTAGTATGAAATGTATAAAAACGTTAACAATCATGAGTCTGGGTTATAGAACTGTGAATTAAGTATACCTCCTTTCTTTGTATTTTCTACAACTATAACTCTTATAAAAAGAATGAACATGAGCTCTGTTTCCATAGCATTTTTTTATATCTCAACTATATCAGAATCAGAAAGTCAATCTATAACTTGTCTATTTATATGTTGGCCTTCACTTGAGGACAGGAATGGTGCTTATTTGTTTTTGTGCCTGCAGTGCCAGAGATCTGCAGAGAGAAGGCCCTCAAGTTATTATCAAAGCCTTCTTTTACCACTCCAAATACTTCATAAAGTGACTCCAGAGCAGGTGCTTTAGGCCCACAACTATCTGAAACTTACATCTATTGCTTTCTACTATTATTTATCCTGTTTACTGTTCACTGTTTACTACTTCTTTGCACAATCTTCCTCTACCTTCCTCTTGGCTATCTTATCTGAGGTCACCAAAAACCACGCAAAGGCGAAGTCTCCCAATCTTCAGCCTGCTAGTTTAAATGCCAATTTGCCTTCTGGAAATTTCCAACTTGGCACCTAAAACTCAATGTATCAAAGCAGAATCCATTATCTTATCTTTTTTCCTGCCCTCCTTCCCTGAAATCTGCTTTGTATAGTCCTGACCCCTGAAAACATCACCATCACCATCACCATCACCGTCACCATCACCATCACCATCACCACTCAAGTAAGAATCATGGAAGGTCACAGAAGACACTTTTCTCTTTAGCCCATAAATTAATATATCATTAAATCCCACTGAATCTATGTTCTCCCCAAAACTCACATTTTCCCTTCTCTTAACCTCGTTGCCACTCTCTACATCAAGATTTTATGCTATCTCATCTGACATATTGCAAAAGCTTTTTCTCAAATTGGTCCATATACTGTATCCAGCATGATCTTCCTAAAACACTCCTAGGTCTAAAATCCTTAACGAAGTACCACAGCCCATAGAAATGCACAGCATGTTCTCTCAGTGAACCCAAATGAACCCTTGCACCTCATGTTCTATCATTTCCTTGAACACAAATTGGCCCCCAAGCACAACAAAGCTATAGCATTCCCAGGATGTTGCCCTGCCTCTATACAGTGTTCCCTCTGCTTGCATCACCCTTTCACCTAGCCCTCTAAACTGCATCCTTTTCATCCTGAAAGGTTCAGCTAACTCATTTCTGTAAAGCTTTCCTAGAACTGGTTCCTCCCTTGGGGTAATTAGGCACCCCCACCTCTGGCCCCAGAGACTCTGTGCCTATTCTGTGCTCAGTAACACTGATCATGTCTCTAGCAGACGTTTTGCTGATTTTTCCCTCTCAGGACGTGGCCTCCTTGAGGTCCAACTCTGTCTGTGAGATGTTTGTGCAGCCTGTGTCTTGCTCAGCCTCAGGTCCTAGGAACTTATACCTTATTCCTTCAAGTTAGCAGCTGTTAACTGCTCACAGGGTCTCGCACAACAACATATCATTCTGACCGGTTATCCAGACCCACAAAACATACTCGCTTTTGGAAACTTCTGAAACCACTTCTTTTTAAAAGTTCAAATTGCTACAAATTCAAATTCTCAAAAAGCAAGTCAATTAACCAAATTGTATGGATGTTTCCTCCACATTCCATTTAGCTTATAATCACTCAATGGGCTGTGAAGCCACTCGAGAAGTCATCTCTTAGCCTTCCTCACCGTGATTGTCACAGATATCTAACACTATGTCTTTAAGCAAAATATCATTTTGAAATAAAAGTCGGGACAGAAAACTCTGCATGGATAAGAGCAAGCTTTAAACTTTCCTGCCTTTGTTGTTTAAATGCATTTTGTAAAAATAGCTACAGCAATTAGGCTGCGCTTGTGCAGCAACTGCAAACATACCATTTCTGAGTTCAGGAGCATGAAAACCCTCTAAGCTGTTAATCTTATGTTTTCCCACTTCTGCCACAACCTCTCCGTGATTTCAGTGCGGTTTCTCTATATGTATATATAAGTATACACATTTCTTCATTTTCCCTGAATTTTTGACATAGTTTTGCCCAACCCCCAATCTCTGAGAGCAGAATGTTATAAACATTTTAAAGGCTTGACAAGAAGCCAATAGACAAAATGATAGAAGATGAGCAGAAGTGTAGAAAAGGCAAAGAATAATAACGCAAATAGCATAGTGCAACAGTGACTTACCCCTAATTATGATAAAGGCCTAAATGAACTGTGTAATGTGCTCACTCTAACCATGTAGGAGGGAAAGCTGCAAAGTGCTTTCTCTAGATGTGAAATGCTGAGCTCTCCCTAGCACTGGGCCTCTGGAATTGCTCCTTACCTTTCTTCAACATCTTGAGCAGCCTCTTCTCTCTTTATAATAAAAGCAGGAAGCTTCTAAAATGTAGGCACTACCAAGGAAGAGTGTGTGGTACAGCAGAGAAGCCTGAGCTCTGTTCCCAGCAGCCACTGGGCAGACGTGTGATCCGAGCCCATCAGTCACCTCCCCAGGCTTCTATATTTCCTCTGGTCTGTCTGAATCTAAGACAGCATATCAGGATATCAGTGAAACGAAAGACTAAGAGGAAAACATGAAGGAAAAGCAAAGAGAAATGGCCAGGGGTCAGCACCTGTCTCACCCCAAATAAGTTTTCTTATTTTTACTGCTCTCAGAGACAAGAACAGATAAATACAGACAAGGCCCTGGTGAACTTACTCAAGGAGGTTTGGGGAGTTGAGTTTAATGGGAGAGGGAAAGGACATCAAGACAGCAGCGATACATTCCAGAGAAAATAAAGGAGTGGGGTGGGGGACTAAGGTAGAAGAGAAAGGCCAGCAGAAGGGCAAGAAAAAGAAGGGAGTCCAGGGGAAACTAGGCTTCATCCATCCAGGAGAGGGGGTGTTTCCATGTGATGCCCTGAGGGCTTCCCTTCTGGTTTGGCTCATTCCTCAAATGCTCCCTGAGTATTTGCCCTCTCTCCTGTCATTCATTCCCCTTGGCCATAGACTCTCAGTTTTAAAGGGGAGAGGAGGAGAGGAACAAGAGAAAAACAGAAGAGCACAGTATGGTTTCTCTGAACACTTACATGGAAACCACTTCATCTGGTGTGAGAACAGGCGGTGCAGTGAAAAGGTCACCCAATTTCTGGTTAAAGGACTAACTACCTCTCCAATAAGTCAACGTATAAATAAAGAAGGCAAGTGTTCCTCTCACCCCACCTAGCTGCCGCATCCTTGGATTCCCTGTTTCTTACCTCCATAAAGGTTTGGAGGCCTGTGCCTCCCCCTTTGCTCGAGGGGACACGTAAATGGATAGCCAGCATGCACAGGGCCTGGGGCAGGAGGGCTCAGAGGCAAACTCCCCAAACAGCTGTGGGGGAGGTAGTGCTTCAGGGCTGTTGATAGTCAAAGGTTGGCTTTGCTATCTTCAGCTTCTAAAGCTTAGCTGCAGCAATCATTACATTTTCCCTGTATCATTAGCAAAACCTCTGCCTACCCTTTCCTTCTTCAACCTCTCTGGACAATGCAGTTTCTAAAACCACACTCTGGAATACTAGTGTTACATGTACATGCTCTTTGTTCATGCAAAAATGCAGGGGCCACGGAGCACCAGTTACTCTGAAAAGAAGGTTTGGTGGCCAAATGAATTGAGGAACTCTGTCTTGTCAGAATCTACAATGTGGGCATTGGGACATGAAAGCAAAATCTGGAAGCAATAAGGCAGTTTTACTTCCATGGCCGAAGACCACAATTTAGAAGTTGATCCTCCCGCTTCTCCTACAAAACCCAGCTCCATCTTCCTAAAATAGCTGCCATCACAGAGCTTCTTGGCTTTAAACCCTTCAGGGAGGTCATTTAATAAACGTCCAACTCCTTTCAAGTTCCTCTGTCACCTGGCTTATTTTCCAGACTTCCCTCATGCCCTTCATTCAAGTGAATGGGACCATGTGTTCATTTCCTACCCCCTGAAGCCCTGCTCACGTTAACAGGTGCCTAGAATGCTCACCTTATCTCCAAATTATCAGCTTCTCCCTTCCTTCCAAGTACATCTCAAATGTCTCCATAGCCAGACAAGCTCTTTAGCCAAGTCTCCCAGCTCATTTATTTGCACCCTGTGTCTTACTGACAGAATATACGAATGAGGGCTATTTAAGAATTCCCCTGCATCTCCTCCAGGAAAGGACCTGTTCCTTTTCATCTTACTCATTTTCACATAAAGTGATCTCCCTCCCCCCACACCTGAGACAGACAGAACCAGAGAAAAAACAGTAATCCGATAGAAGGACTGGCTGACATGAGCCAGCTTCAGCTGGAAGACCTTGGGAGGTCACCTAATTCCTTGCTGCCACTTTCTTAATTCAGTGGTCAAGATTTTGCTCTGAGACAAACCAGTGTTTGAGATCAGCTCTACCACAGGCAGAGGGACCATCTCACATGCTGTGTGAGGGCGCGCATGCTCAAGCTGTCCATGTTTCAGGTGTGTCCTTTCAACTGTTGTCCCGATTTTAAAAGTGAGGCTACAAAGAAATTTCCCAGTTGGGTCACTCTTGTCTACAAAATGTTTAGAGCCTACAGTCAATGTCATCTTGTGGAGGCCCCTTTGAAAAATCAGGGTGCAAGGAGAGAGCGAGCCCAGAGAGCTGCGTTCGCATGTGAACTTGAGGAGAAAGGAGTCGTGGGGCAGTGGAGGAGAGGTCCTCTCACCCCACAGCGAGTGTCACTTTTACGGGATACAATAGGATGTCGATTATCCAAACTAATTGGGGATTTAATGATCTGAATAATCAATTTTTTTCTGGATAATTGATCCAGATGGATGTGAGAGGAAGAACCTGCTAGTCAGGCAGAAGGGCCTAAGAACTGACCTTTCAGGTGACCTGCTTTCTGAACATTAACACTGAGGGCTACTGACAGGCTGTGATTGTGGGCAACTGGGAGATGAAGATCCTCTTGCCCTTGCAGTTGGATGTGCCTGGACTGCACATTTGTGCCAAACTCCATGGGGAGTAAGGCATTGCTTCTAAAAGTTCTGGGGGTGTTCAGCCCAGGAGGGCATGCCCATGTAGCAGAATGGTATAACCAATACCTTTGAGGGACCTCAGAAAGTTCAGGCATCTTCTAGGATGTTAAGGAAAGATTCTTTGACCAGAAGAATTGAGCCTCTTCAGGCAATATTCTGCAATATGCAGCTATTTTACCTACACATGCAAATTCTCCAACAGCGAGTCTTTATAAATAGGGTTTTAAAAATGTGCTCCATTAGAGGCACTTTTGAACAGAGTACTGTGCTGCAGTGAAGCGGCTGCACAGCAGAATAATCTGTTTTTGTTTTGTCTCGCTTTGTAATGTTCAGATTCTCTCTCTACTGTGGTTCGTGTGCTGGAGAGGTACAGAGCCCTGCACATTCCACCAAAAAATAATGCAGCTGTCTGCTGATACAGCATGATGTAGGGAGCCATTCATACACTGTGCCATTGTTTCCTGTGAAAACACATGAGTTCACATCAGCATCACCAGCAAGTGAACAGTTCTTCCCGATGGCCTTTCAATCCATGAGTGCTTTTATTATTTTTATACATTTTAAATGAACCTTACCCTTGGCCTCTACTTTTTCTCATATAAAATATTCCCTTCCCTGGGGGTGTAGATGCATAATGATCCATACCGCTCATTTATGTTTTCAAGGTTGTGTTTCAATCCTGTTGCATTTAACTTATATTCAAAAGAGGCTGATTTATATGTTAAGGGGTACCTTAATTTAAGCAAGTAAAGTAGACAAAAAGATAAGGTCATAGATCACATGGATTAAGAGAATTATTTAATAACTGAGCTTATCTATAGTCAATCTTAAAATATTTGTGCCTCAAAAATGTATAAATGTTTATTCTTAGGTTGTACAGCACATCGACCAACTCCATCTGTACACACTTGGTATTGGAAGATGCTGTACCAGGCATGGTGGGGATCACACAGACCACCCCTGGCCTCTGCCCATGCTTATCCCTTTGGGAGAGCTAGGGGCTCACAAAAGTACTAAAAGTTGGATTACTGCTGCTGGGTGGCTGTAAGCAGAGGCCACAATAGGAGGATCAAGGAGCTCCCTGGGGTGGGAACAGGTCATACCGCCTTACGCTGGCTGCACCAGCCTCTCCTCACACTGGCCAACAGCATCATCCACAGAACAGAAGGGGCATCTGTCTCATGGCTGAGGCAGGATTTAAAGCTGGAGTTACTGGTGGCCATCTGGTCACTACCTGAAAGCTCGATTAAGAATGGAGCCAAACTGGAGGACAGTAGAACCAGAAATAGAAAGAGACTCAGTCCAGCGAAGTCCAGCACGTCTCCAGTGTGTCTGAAGACAGTCTGTTCGTGGGCCCTACTATTGCCTGTGCCAAGAAATTTCCTATTTATTTTTAAAGCTGGTTCCAGGAATAAATAAACTTCAGGGCAACCAAGAGGAAAATGGGCCAAGAGGCAGAGCCAAAAGGGCTGCCTTCCTAATCGACTCCCTCTCCTGCCTACTTAAGTGGAGAATGACCATCCAGATGCGCCCTCACTTTCTCTCCTGCTGGACAACCCTGGAACCCCAATATTACCTATGTTGGTAGAAAGAATGCCGACAGAAGCAGGACTTCAACCCATGTGTTACAAGTGTGACTTCTTTCTTCATTGTTCAAAGGCAAACACTTATGTCTTTCCTTCCTGGGCTACTCCCAAATGTGCAGCCTTTCCTACTCCAAATACAACAGAAGATATAAGTAAAATAGATTTTTTATGTGTTGTCTTACAAACGAGTATGCTTTTCCTTTTGGTACCTAAAACATATTAACATTGACTTAGAAGAGAAATACAATTATCAGTATAAGTTTAGGTATGATGAAAGTTTGAGATGACTTCTTGCTAGAGTATTTAAAGGAAGGAAGTGATTTTTGATACACTTTTGTACCAGATGGATCAAATATGTTGAAATTTTTACCATACCCTTTAAGGGACCATTCCACATGAATCACTATTCTGTTTCCACATGACCCACCTACCTGGCCACAGTTGACTGGGCATCTGGCCAGCAGTCTATGAGGGGATCTGCCAATATCTCTTTGGCATGAGGTACACTGTGGGGAACTAGACCAGTCAGATCTTCACCTAGATTGAACAACCTTTTTATTTCCATGTGTACTTGTGCAATGAATTTCCATCACATCCTGGAACCTAAAGGAATGTTTGTTTTTTGCAGCTCAATGTGCAAAGTATGTGGGCCTACAACAGATATCAGCTGGGTTATGAATATAGTTCATGAACATTCTGTGTGTTTCTTTACTACAGTCTCACTACATTAAACTATAATCTTTTTTCTCTTTCTGTATCTGATTCGCTGACTAGGACCCACACCTTCCTGTATTGCTATCATTGAATGCTGCAAAAAACAAACACTCATTCAGGTTCCACAAAGTGATGGAAAATTCATTGTACAAGTACACATGGAAATAAAGAAGGCGTATTCAAACAACAAACTTTACATTCCTGAACTTGAGACAATAGAGTAGTTTGGGAAAGACTGTAAAATAATGAAGCTTGAAATGAGTAAACAAAAAATAAATAAAATTCTAACAAAATAATAAAGTACTAAGAAAAAAGAACAACTCTAACTTCACAAAATGAAAAATATAGTCACTGGAATTAAAAACTCAAAGGTGAAGATAAACAGCAGATAAGATAGAGCAAAGTGAATATAATTAAACAGAAAAGAGACCAAGGGATTCTCACAGAATGTAGTAAAGACAGGCCTCCCCGGTGGCGCAGTGGTTCAGTACTGCACTGTGGAGCTGTCGGCAGCGCGCGATGCGAGTTCGACGCCCAGCTGGGGAGAATCCACATGGTGGGGCAGACCTCTCCTGCCTCACCCGCTGCTCCCCTCAGCAGTGTATTTCTGATCTGCCTGTTCTGCTCCCCACTCTGTCTCTGGTGAACCCTCTCGCCGCCCCACACCTCTGGCCTGTACCTCACCTTGTATGTATAAATAAATAAATCTTTAAAAAAAAAGAATGTAGTAAAGACAGATAAAGAGACCGTACCCATGAAAATGAGGCTAATAAGAAGGCCCAAAATATGTTTAAATAGGAGTTCTAGAAATAGAGCCTATAGCAAGAGTGAGAAAAGCAATATTTAGAAAAAACAAGATTAAGAATTTTGGAATTGAAAGTGACTTGATTCCTCAGACTTAAGAAACAACAATTCTTAAACAGGAGGAAATAAACTGCCGAGTAAAACTGCAGACAGCAAAGACAAGGGGGGAAATCTAAAAACAACCACAGAGAAAGATTACCCAAAAAGAATAATTGAACTGGCAGCAGATTTCTTATCAGAAAAATAAAGTGGCTAGAAGAAAATGGAGTAATAGCTTTAAGGGGTTGAAGAAAGTAAACTATCCACCTAGAACTTTATACACATTCAGGCTATCATTCAAGAATGAGTGTAAAATCACCTCCAGTGACACAAAAGCGTAAGCACAAATATTCATGGTGGCTTTCCTTGTAATAGAAAAACACTGAACATAGTTTGAAAATCTATATACAGGAAATTGGTAAAATGGTATAAGAAGTATGTAGCAGCTGTTAAAAAAAAAAGAACAGTAAAGATCTCTGTGAACTGATTTCCAGGATATTGACTGAAAACAAAACAAAACAAGATGATGATGAGGATATAAGAAAATAGATGCTTTTATATACAGGGAAGGAAAAACAACACCATGCTGTCGCAGAAAGTGAGACATGCTCAAAATCTCATAATAATGTTTTGAAAATATATGGGAAACACAGAATGAACTCTTGCCAGTCAAGTTTGGAATGATTTGAGCATCATAATGAGTAACTGAAGAACTAAAGTATAAAATAGTGAATTAACAAAAAGAATATGAGCCAATTCTAAAAATAAAACTGAGAAGGGAAAGCAGTTCTTACAGGAGAATATTGACTTAAGCATAGTTGAAATGGTAGAAGTTTTAAAAAATCACTAGTATATTAATCATTATGAACATTTGACTGAGACAGAAGTCAGAAAATATGACAGAGGGTGGGGAAAATTAATAAACAAAATAGTCGCCTGGTTTTGAAAAATTAACCACACAGATTTTTAAATGAATTACAAAGAAAAAAATGTACCTTAACATTTGTAGACATCTGTAGGTCTTCATTTACAACCCCCCCAAAAAAAAATCACTTAACCAAAAACCATCAATAAGTAGACAAACTGACAAGTGGCCTCTGATGTGGTTTACTGAGAAGGGCATAGTATTGCCTGATGTTTAACCTGAATCTAATAAAGAGGAGGAAATAATCAGAAACATTCAAGATAGAAGAGCTGTGTACAAAACAAGTGGCCTGGATTTTTGAAAAAAAAAAAAATCAATGTCAAGACAAACAAAAGGCCAGGAAACTCTTATATTAAGGGTAAGGAAATGAAGACATAAAAAATAATGCAATGAATAATCCTTATTAGGATGCTGGCATTGAAATAAAAGCTATGAAGGTCTTTCTTATTATTATAATTAAGGATATTGGATATGGGTTATATATTAGATAAAAGTACTAAATCAATGCTGAATTAGAAAGAATGATAGTTTTATTGTGCTTATGTAGGAGAATGTTTTTGTTTGTAGGAGTATTTCAAGTGGGATGCAAGTGACAAATTCTCAAATATGTCAGTCTAAAAAGGTATGTGTGTGTGTGCGTGCACACACGTGCAAGAGAGAGAGAGAGAGAGAGAGAGAGAGAGAGAGAGAGAGAGAGAATTAAAGTTGGTAAGAACCATTTACTTTAAGAACATGTTGATTAATTTTAGACTTAATTATACGTTAAATATCCGAGAGTAACCACTATAAAATGGAAATACGTAAATTTAAAAATACACAACTGTTATTCTATAGAATTATGGGGATGGAAATAAATATTAAAAAATAGAAAAACATGAATTAGAAGGAATCATACCAACTTCAGATTAATGATTTCCACAGCAAAGAGAGAAGGGGATGGGAAAGTAAGGCTTTCTGTAAAATCGTATTTCTTTAGAAAGTTGTGTTTGTTTATAGTAATATCTAGAGGATCATAAGAGGTTACCAGGGATAGTATTATGACTGAAATTCATATGGAACTACAAAAGACCCTGGAACGCCAAAGCAATCCTGATGAAAAAAAACAGTGATATCATATTTCCAGACTTCAAACTATATCATAAAGCTATAGTAATCAAAACCAGTATGGTATTGGACAAAAAAATAAATCAACGGAATAAAACTGAGAATTATCCAAAAATAAACCCACACTTTTGAACAGTTAATCTATGACAAAGGAGCCAAAAGTATACACTGCAGAAAGGAAAGCTGCTTCTACAAATGTGCTGGGAAAAATAGGCACATGCAAAAGGATGAAACTACACCACTATCTCACACCATATACAAAAATCAACTCAAAATGGATTAAAGACTTGTATGTAAGGCTGAAACCACAAAATGCATTGAAGAAAACATTCCTTGATTATTTGTGGATTTGCCACCAACAGGCAGACAAACAAGAGAATAGAAATATAAACAAATGGGAGTACATCAAACTGAAAAGTTTCTGCACAGTGAAAGATACTATCATGAAAAAAAGGGAGAAAATATTTACACATTGTATATGTGACAAGGAACTGATATCTAAGATCTAAAATTAATTCATACAACTCAACAACAACAAAAATAGTCCAATTAAAAAATGAGCAAATTAAATGGACACTTTTCCATGAAGACCAAAGAAGTGTCTTCCACTCCTTTCAAAGAAGGAGCAAATACAGATGACCAACAGGTCACATGAGTAAGTGCTCATTATCACTTATCATCAGAGAAATACAAATTAAAACCACAATGAGATACCATCTCACGTTTGGGAAGAATGGCTCATATCAAAAAGACCAGAAACAACAAGTGCTGGCAAGGATGTGGAGAAAAAGAAACTCTTGTACACTGTTGGTGGGAATTTGGGCTGGTTCAGCTCTTACAGAAAACAGTATGGAGGTTTCTTAAAATACTAAAAACACACTACCATATGATCCAGTATTCCACTCCTAGGTATCTACCCAAATAATGCCAAAATATGAATTCAAAGGGATATTTGCACCCCTATGTTCTTTGTAGCACTATTTGCAATATCCAAGTTACAGAAACAAACTAATTGCCCAAGGACAGATGAGTGAATTAGGAAGATGTGGTGCTGGCGCGCGCACACACACACATACACACACACACTGGAATACAAATGGGACTATAAAAAATAAGATGAACTCTTGCCATTTGTGACAATGTGAATGAAATAAGTGAAGTCAGTCAAAAGGAGAAAAGCATTAGATGGCTTCACTTACATGTGGAATGTAGAGAAGCAAAATAAAAGGTGAGAACCAAACCAACAACAAACCTTAAAAGCCTGACTTTGGAAATGAGATTCTGGGGTCAGAGGATGGTGGTGAGCAGGGTGTGATAGGGGCCAAACTGACTATAGTGGGCGACTGTGAGCAGCTTGGTATCTGAAGTGATGTGGTAACATACATCTGAAGAGGTGTGATCCTATACCTCTGAATCATGCGCAGTGTTGCAAACTAATGGTACCCCAATTAAAAATGTTATATTTGTTAAATTTGGTGGGGTACACTGGTATCAAATTATAGCTTTATACATGTTTGAAATATTTCACAATTAAAAATTTTTTTTAAAGAATACATTTGAAATTTTAACATTTATATGGTCAGAATGTGAGCAAGGGAGTCAACACCCAAGGGAAGAACTGTCATTTGCTATGAAATTCCTGCAGCTGAGACATGCACCAGGACCCAGGGGAGCAGGGACACTCAGGGGTCAGGGAATGTCCCCTGGAGGAGCTCAAAATACACTGACACTACAAGACAACTGACAGGTAGACAAAGGCTTCAGGGCAGAGAGACAAGGTGGCAGAAACAGAGTGCAGCAGAGCAGGGTGTTCGGACACTGGCACATGGCTGGTGTGACGGAGTACTGGTACAGGGGGAGAGTTGCTGATGGTCTGTGGGGGATGCACCAGAGTGCAGAAGCAGAGCACCGTGCCTGGAGCGCTGACTCTGGATCAGAGGATGAGGTGAGGGCTTTACCTGCTTTCTCATTCAATCTCCGTGCAACCCTCTCAGGAGGTCAAGGCCACTCCCATTTTACAAATGAGGAAATTGATACTTAGAGAAAATGAGTTATTCACTTTGTCACATAATACATGGCAGACATGGCTATGAAGACAGGTTTTTCTGAACTTAGAGCTCTGCTCTCAAATAGATTTCAACCTGCAGGTGGCAGATATTATAGATCCTTAACAGGGAAAGAGCATGAACAGATGTGCTATGAAAACAGCCTGTTAATGTCTGAGAACAGAGTATCTCTATAGGGGAAGTGAGGGTGAGACAGTAAAAAATAAAGGCAAATTTGGAGATCTCGAAACAGGAGACCAAGAACTAGGAATGACTTCGTTTTCCAAAAACAATTCTCTCACACCTTTCACTTGATGTTATCAGTAAAACTGGCAGGGTTATAAGAAATAAGGTATTTTAACAAGTTTCTCATGATTAAAATTGAAACGAAGAAGAAACCTAAAATTGTACTAATAAAATAAAAGAGTTGTATATGGACTGTTTTATCTTACTATTGATTGGAAAACCATTAACTCAGAATTTATGATAATTTATGGCTTGGGCTGTTTAAAGATAAAATTTTCTATAAGCAAATCAACAGCACAAACAAGCTATTAAGATGCATTTGGTCTAGTCAAAAGTAAATTTCTCGTTTATAAATGAAAACTGTTCACCAAAATAAAGCCATCATTTATTTATTAAAACATTTTTCCAAAGAGCTCTAATTGCTAAGACTTAGTTTGATAATCAAGGGACAAAATGTCTTTAACATCATAAAACTAAAATTTTAAATTAGTCATTCAAACTTTTGACTAATTCAAATGACTTATTACCATTAGTCAGAAGTACAGAGATGCTGCTCTTTTGTTTCAAGAGCAATTATTTTCTTAGAACAATAGGGTATAAAAAGGGAAAGAAAAATTATAAAATGGAAAATATTTGCAAAAGATAATGTCTAAAACCAATCAAAAATGAACAAAGTACATGAAATATAAATAACAATTTTCATTGTCCAATTTTAAATACCACATACATATACATAAAAATTTTCACATATGACTTTGAAAATTTAATAGTTAAAAAGAATTATTGAGAAAAGAGAGCTAAATGACAAGAACATTGTACAGAAGGCAGAATATTTTCCCTATCTCTATGCTTTTACCCCCACCGATTTTTGAAGCTGGAAAACCTTTGCCACTATTTTTAAGTCCTATTGTACCCAACTCTGAGGTTTAGGTTAACTGTCAGTCCCTCAATGAAGCCTTCCTGGATAGCCCAACCTCAAACCAACCTCACTTGATGAATAGAAATACTATTTCTATACTGTTCCCCTTTCCTGCTTATGTTACAGTCACTGATGTCTGTATTTTCTGTTCCTGCTAGAATGTGGGCTGCCTCTTGTTAATACTGCCAACATGCCAACTGTGTTAACTGGTCTTTGTGTACACGTAGTAGCCTCATGCAGCAAGTTCTTCTTCCATATATGAAAGGAAGTGAAGGGAGAGAAGTATGTTAAGAGCAGCATAGAAGGAAAGGAAATAGAAAGAAAGGGAAAAAATACAGAAAAGAGAAGATAAAATAAGGGAGCATGGGGGAAAGTTGAGAAAGAGGAAATGGCAAGGAAACAGAATGTGGGAAATATAATAAGAAGGCCATCAACATTTGAAGAATCATAACAAATCTGCACAACACTGAAAGTACATAAAGAATAGCAGCATTATGCACAGCAGCCAAAAGCTGGAAGCAACTCAAGTCATAGACTCAAGTGTATGGTGGGTGAATGGGTAAAGAAAATGTGATCTATCCATAAAATGGAAATTTAGCCTTTAAAAGGAAGGAAATTCTGTCAATGCTATAACATGGCTGAACCTTGAGCACATTATATTAGGTGAAAAAAGGGCAAGTATTGTATACTATATGAAGTATATGAAATACCTGGAGTAGACAAATTCATAGAGACAGAAAGTAGAAGGGTTTTCTAGGGGATGAGATAGGGGAGAATATGGGATTATTTAATGGGGACAGAGTTTCAGCTTGGGAAGATGAAAAAATTCTAGAGATGGAGGTGGAGATGGTTACACAACGATGTGAATGTACACATGGTTGACACTACAGAATATATTCATAAAATGGTTAAGATGTGTGCTTTATTACAGCTAAAATTCATTTTTTTTAAAAAGTATTATATTGAAAAGGATGGAGGGGAGTTTTGTTTCGTTAATGATGTCCTGGAAGATGCACTGATGGAGACTCTGAAGCACTGCTAGGCTGCAAACTAGAGCACATCCTTCCCTTCAGTGCCTCAGTTCATTTTGGGAATTTTTACCTGGATATCCCATAAAGGTTTGGTAAGAAGAAAGCCATATTTCCCACCATCCCAGGGGCCTGGCACTGATGTTATGCCAAGGCTTTAAGGAGGCTTTAGTAGGGGGCAAACAGAGATTCACAGAGATACCCCAGTAACACAGACGCCAGGCCCAGGCTGTGGAAGGGGAAGCTGTCCATTTAGCGGGAGCCATGCATATTTTTAAACTGCTCCTGATCACAGCTGCAGGGAGGAGTAAATTAAATTTTATGAAAGCTTTGACTTTTAATACTATCGGCAGTATATTAAAGTGTTCTGAAGATTATTTATGATACATATTTTCTATAACTGGTCCAACTCCAGTGATGGAAAGCTTGAAAAGCTTCAAGCATAAAGTACTTGAAACACTCCTTGCCATATTTAGAGTGGGAAATCTCAGGAGACATTGCTTAAGAGGCTTCCTGTGTCTTTTAGTGAATTTATCCTCCTGTCTTAAACATCTGCAATGCCTGGCCAGTGTGAAGCCAGCAGGATGTCACTGGCAGTCAGGTTAAGAGGGTTTAGAAGGAAAATGCAGAACATCTGTCAAGATTCCATTTCTTTGGCAGTACTGCACAGGTGGTACTTTGAGAAGATTTCCACATGTAAATATTATATACCTACAGTAGACTACACTTCCTTTTTTTTTTTTTTAAGATTTATTTATACAAACAAGCTGGGGTACAGGCCAGAGGTGTGGGGTGGTGAGAGGCTTCACCAGAGACAGAGTGGGGAGCAGAACAGGCAGATCAGAAATACACTGCTGAGGAGAGCAGCGGGCGAGGCAGGAGAGGTCTGCTGCACCATGTGGGATTCTCCCTGGCCAGGCGTTGAACTCGTGTCGCAGCTGCCGACAGCTCCACAGCGCAGCGCTTAACCGCTGCGCCGCCAGGGAGGCCCAAACTACACTTCCTTTAAGGCCACTGCGTTTTACATAAATACTGTGGGAATTAGCTATAGTCATTCAGAAGGCTAATATGGTTTGCTTGATATCTAAAGGGTAAGTTTTTAAAAAGTCTTAGTTGACTTATAATCAGGATAAAATACTGAATGGATCAATCCCTACTTTAAATCAACCCGTTTTAAATAACATTTAAAGGATCGGAAAAATGATATGTTTCCCCTTTACTTTCCATTTGAAAAGACTAGTGAATTCAGAACAGTGCTAATTTTTCTTTCCCTCTTTGAGTAACTTAACTCTTTGGTGGGGGTGCAGGGTATTCACTTTGCAAGTAACTATTTCAGATCGTTAAAGCAGAATGCTGGGAAATAGACAGGTATCCTAGTGCAAAGGACAATTAAATGGTTTATGATGCTAACATTGAAAGGTCTGCTGAAGATAAACCTGTAAAACTCTTAACATTTTGTGTTCTGCTCACGTATTAATACGTGTTCATCTAGTCTCCGGTTTTTCACGCCACGGTGGATTATCTGGAACTATTAGGAGCTATTTCTCTGATTGTACTCAGTCAAGAAGCTTTACACATTGTTTTGGTGAAAGTGTAAGGTGTTTTATGAGAGATATTACAGTTTTTTTACTATCTGGTAGTTCAGGAGCTGTGTGTGTTTTATTGAATGCTTATACCATTCATGCGGTGGCACAGAAAATAGCAGGCACACAAAGTGTTAACACTGGTCCAGGAAAATCAGTTAGCCAAAAAATGGCAAGTGGGAGCCAGGTCAGAAAAAGGAAGGGTGGGGATGGGTTACTGGGGTCATTAAGTCATCAATGAGGGCAGGGTAAGGTCCAAAGCACAGTGAACCAGCCTGAAGGTGATACAAGAGACAATCTGAGTGTTTCTGGAGGTGGGAGAGATGCCCAGTATGCATCTACCCAGAGATAATTGCTCTAATCCCTTTGTCTCTTAACCAGAGTTGTTGAAGCAGATTTGGAGCAAGAGAGCTAGATTGGTGATAAGTGCAGAAAACAGGACATTTCAGGATGCTTGAGGGAATGGAGACTGTTTAGCCTGAAGGAACATGGGGGGGCACAGAAGAAATGAAAATGGGGCTCTGGTTCTTGAATAGCTGCCATTTGAAATCCTAAGAGCAATAATAATTGCACTAGCATTTGCTCCCTTATTCTTACAATAAAACTGTGAAATGCATGTTATCAGGAGCTCACTTTCAGGTAAGCCCATTCAAGAACGGGCACTAAGGAGCCTTCCCACAGCTTCCCTGGGGTTGGAAGAGCAAGTGGTCTTACTCTGCACCCAATCTCATAACCATTTTGCTGTTCCCTCCTAGAGGCAGAACAGGGCTGAAGTTCACTGTAATGTCCTCAGATTTTGGTTCAACATAATAAAGAACTTTCTAACAATTGGAACTGCACAAAAAAAATCCTACCAACAGCCCTATGTGTTAGGTGCTCTTTGTTCATTCCACAGAGAAGGAAACAAACTCAGAGGCTTTTTAATGGCCCATGTTCTGCATCTGGTAAATGGAAGAATGGGATTAAAACTCCAAAATTCCTAAACCTATGATCTCCTTATTCTAGCCCCTTGTCTTCATAGCTTAGCATGTCCCCTGCCATGTGAAGTGGTCCAGCATAGAATCACAGCATCAGTCTCGGAAGCAACGCAAGACCATCTAACCTAATCTTTTGCAAGTTATAAGGATCTTGAGATCTACAGAGGAAGAATTGTTGACAACTAGGGTATGTAAGTTGTAGCTAAGCTGGGTCAGAACTCGGGTCTGTAACTCCCCCACCTGGTTCCTTCTTCTACACTGAGCTGATGTACAACTGGATGAGCACCTAAGTGAGAGTCCTCCCGCCCCATGGCTGAATTCATGCCTGTGCTTCTGCTACTAGAAAGCTGCAATACAACTGTTCATGATGATCCACTGGGGGGCTTCTAGGGAGTCTATGCCTGCGAGACTGCCATTTGTTCCTGTTCTTATCATGATTTCCCAGAAGGTGAAAGGTACATGCCATTTCATCAACTTGGGATTTGTCATGTAACTTGTGGGAGGAGGTGACATATGCCAGTTCTCAGCAAAGGCTTTACAAGATATGGGGGGTTTCCACTTGCCCTCCAGTGTGCCTGTCCTCCACCATGATAAGAGGTGGCTCCTCATTCAGCCTCAGCCTTGGCAGAAGACACGAGAGCCCAGCCAAGCTCAGTGGAGCCAGAGCTGACTCACAGGACTCTAAAGTGAAAAATAAATGTTGGTTGTTGGATGCCACAGAGAGATGGGGGAAATCGTAAATATAGGCCATTGGTTTAAGGTCTAGAAAACTCTTGCATGAAGTTGGGAAAGTGGCAACCCAAGCTATACAGCATTGAAACATTTGTCAAGAAACCTTTGTGATAACTCAGAAGGTAGAACATGCACCTTGTTTTCCAAATAGAATGTTACCAGTGTGAACTGGCTGCTACAGGATCATGCTATGCAGTGGAAAGAAATGACTCCCTCTTCCCCGCACTGCTATGAAAACACAGTAAGAAGGGAGTATAGAAATTTCCAAAATTTCCAGGCTCTGCAGGATTTGAAATGGAACTATTTCTCACCAAATCATGGTTGACCTTTAAGGTACAGCCTCCTGGCAAAGACCAAATCAAAGGTATGACTAATACCCCTCTGTTGAAATCTCCCATTAGGTTAACACAGCCCCAGTGAAATACCTCCGTTGATCAAACCAGCCCAAGGAAAGAAACCCCAAACTGGTCTTTTGGAAGTACAATCATCTCAAAGTACTTATAATTGAGTCTCGAGGGAAAAGGACCTGAACTGGAAATAACTGTGGCGTCTGTATGCACATGTAGCTGACTCATATCACATAATTAAAAGCAAACACAATGGTTTCAGGAGAAACAAAGCACTAAACACACTTTAAGCCATATTAAAATAGACTGTGACTATTTGCAATCTAAAATGATCTTTGGCTTCCACCTTTTCTATATGGGTAGGAAACAGGTTGAGAAATTTGCTCATCCACCAAGGAGAGCATATCTCCTAGTGCTTTCCTCAGAGGCAGCCAGGGAAGATAATGAAAGAACATAACTCCCAGAGGGCCCATGAGGAATCAGGCAAACAACAGACTGGGAAGTTCTTGCAAGGTGTATAAGGGCCTAACTGAGGAACATTCCACAGTCTCGGTCTTACGGTCCTCAGAATATTTGCCTAGCAGATGTTAGTACTGCTGTGTGGCTCCTACCTTTCCTTTTCCCAAGTGGGAGTTTGATTGAACTTGTCTTGGTTCCTCCATTGAATATTTGTGGTGGGGAAGAAACAGAGGAAGCAGTTGCCTTATCTTTTTGGTTCATGAGACTCTAGGTCAAGAGGGGATGTTTTTGGACACAATGTGGATCTTGATAGCTTGAACAATGAGCCTGATGCCATCAACGTATGATACTTCTGGCTGACTTGAGGAGACAAGGGTACTATTCATGGGGGAGGGAGAGTGTTATAGGTCATATGACATGTTCACAGTCATTCCTTATCTCCCTGTTCTCACTGGCCACTGGCTTTCCCATTAGGCAGGGTATACATCCCTGCCATATTTGCTTTGGACTTGGATGTGACCTACTTTGAAAAATGGAATATGACAGGAAGCGACAACATGTCAATTCCCAGCAAAGCCTTTAAGATTATGTGCTTCTGCTCACCCTCTGAAGCTTCTATGATGAAGACAGCTTGCTCCAGAGGTGGCTGCTCCATCAGAGCCTCGGTCCCAAAATGAGAAGCATGTGCGGTTGGCTAAAGCTGGCAAAGCCTGGCCAAGCCCAACAGAGCCACATCTGACTGAGGGACCCCTAGTAAGAAATCAATATTCATTATTGTAAGCCTCTGAAATTTGCAGAATAGTTATTACCACAGCAAAAAACTGACTAATATTCAAGCATAATAACCACTGACTCAGTGCTACCCAGTGGGATTCAAATGTCAATAGAAATAATCCAAGTCATACATGTAACTTTAAATATTCTCATGCCACATTGAAATAGTAAAAAGAAAAAGGTAAAAACAAGTTTAAATATATATTTTATCTCACCCAATATATCTAAAATGTTATCATTTCACAAAAACAAACGAGATAGTTTACTTTTGACAGTACTAAGTCTTCAAAAATTTGACAGTGTTTTATACCTATAGCATGTCAAAATTGAGTGAGCCACATTTTAAGTATCAGTAGATACTTGTGGCTAGTAGCTACCATAAGGGGGAGCAGAGGTCTACTGACTGACTCTTCTTCCTAATCAGCACTTCTTTAAGAGAAAAAAAATGCTGGATTTGGAGTCCAAAGGACTGAATTCCAGCCCTAGTTCAGCTACCAACTCTCTGTAGATCTCAGAACAAGAAATATATCTGGGTTTCAACTTAAAATGAGGAATTAGAGTGTCTCCCAAGTCTCTTTCTGCTTGAAGCACTTAGGAAATCTCAAACTAATATTGACTACTTAATCAGTCAAGGGTTCTTGGTTGTAAATGACAGAAACTGACTCAGGCTAATTTATACAAAAGCAAGGGATAGGGGTGAGGGATTTCTGGAAGGTGTTCAGGAGTTCACAAAACTGATGGGCTTGGCTGGTCAGTGTTGGAAGACAGAACAACAGGAGCTAAGGTATCTCTGAAAAAGTGTTTTCTGGCACTGTCTCCTAATAAGATGTTCTGGCTGGGTTGTCCCTGGCACTGCTGTAGGATTTGCCGCTTTTGGACAACAGCAAGGTGAGTTCTACAGCAGCTACAGCTACAAAGGGACACAACCTTCCCTTTATCTTTCTATCACCCATGCTAGGACAACCCAAGTATATGCCTGACTCCTGGATGCCAGGGTCCAGAATAGGGTAAATCACCTCCCTTCAGTGTCTCACTGCCATCTTCACTGATATAAGTGCCTGTGGAAATAAGGTACTTTGCTCATTATTAACTCAAAATGAATAAAAGACTTGAATATAAAGCCTGAAACCATAAAACTCCTAGAAGGAAACAAAGGTGGTAATCTCCTTGACAATGATATTGGCAATAATTTTCTTTTTTTGATTTGACAACAAAAACAAAGGCAACAAAAGCAAAAATTGGAACTATATAGAATTGAAAAGTTCTGCACAATAAAGGAAAACATCAACAAAACAAACACAACCTACTGAGTGGGAGAAAATGTTTGCAAATCATATATATCTGATAAAGTGTGAATATCCAAAATACATAAAGAACTCAAACAACTTAACAATAACAAACAGTCCAATTAAAGAATGGGGGCAGGGATCTAAATAGATATTTCTTCAAAAAGACATATAAAAAGCCAATAGACACATGAGATGGCGCTCAACCTAACTGATCATCAAGGAAATGCAAATCAAAGCCACGATGAGATACCACTGAACACCAGGCTTGTGGGTTTCTTAAATCTCAAGGTCCTAGAGAAAAACAAGGACTATGGATGCTTTTGTCAGGATCCTTGAAGTAATGTTAACACATTTCATTAAACAATTATAGAAACATGGTATTCCCATATCTCCCCTTAAAAAATCAAATTCTGTAGTTCCTTTATTAAGTTCTTGTAATTTTCAGAAGTGTTCACAGATTCATTTTTAGATAAAATGGAACATTAAAGTGAACATAGACTATAGAAGCAGAAGAAGAGAATGGGTCAAAAGATGTAAAAACCTTGCCAATTCTGTGCCAACACTTTATTATGTAAATCACTGGCTTCTCACAATGTGTGCATTTCCCTCCCAGGATTTTCTGTGCCTCTGTATGATGCAAAAGTGAATTCCACTTCTTCACCAATACTGATAACCCCTAATTAGATCTATGCTGAATTCTAAGATCTTATTTGTGTATAATTTATCAGTCATTTCTACTGTGGTGATATTACTATTGCTTTGTGATGATATACTGTACAGAATGCCATTATCAAGAAATTCTATTCTGTGAACAATGAATACAGTCGCAGTCTGTTAATGCATCACCATTGATTTATTGGAAACATTTTCTCTTTGGGTCCGCAAAAGCATTTGCGAATCTATTTTACATCAGCGCAAATAAGAGCACAAGCCCCCCAGAGGCGGGGTGCAGGCTATGTCCTATTTTGCTCTCAGTGGAATCCAGTGCCAATTCCCTCCCAGAGGCCAGAAGCCAGACTGAGGGATGGAACAAGGTTGTGAAAACAGCATCAGATTAAGGGAGGATTCATTCAGAATTCAGAAGGAGGAATTATTTCCATTGTTTTCACAACAAACAGCTGAGCGAGGACAACTCAGGAACAGCTGTGAGGATATGCCTCTCTCCTTTATCAGGTGGGTCTGTGCAAGGCAGGCAGAAGGCACCGTGCTTTTATTCACGAATGAAAGAAAAACTCTAACCATTCATTTAAACGGAATACATCCAGGGACTTCCTGGATCTGCTGGTCTCCTTTTGCTTAAATCATATTTTCTTAAAAAATACCACTTGGAAAGCATTTGTATGAAGGTGGCAAGAACTACATAAGTGTCGCTTTTTTTCTGTAGAACAATCAGACAGCAAAGACACAGAATATTCCCAGAGTAAATGAAAATTTTCAAGATCCAAGTCTGGCAGATCTTACATCAGTTGCTGGAGTGGGGGAGGGATTATTAGAATAAACATTAAAATGCATTTTTCAGTTGTTTAGGTTTCAAAACATCTGTGAGAACAACTGTTGACTAAGTACCCCATGATGATATTTCACACCAATGAGATTTATTTCAATCATAAACTTCAAGGACAGAAAAGAAAAAGATGTTATAGCTAATATGATGTATAAAATGGAGAGTGCTCATTTGCTAAAGAATCATCAGGACCAGGGCAAAATGACAACATGCTTTTTGATTTGTTAAATAACCAAACAAATATATCTTATTAGCAACAGCAACCTTGGCTCTGGGCATTTCTGATGAATTACTGAGCAACTGACATTTACAGCTCAAGGCAAAATTCTTCCAGTCTTTCAGAAATCCCCAGGAAATGCCCTAGGCGGTCCTTGATCATGATTGCTTAATTATTATTACTGTTCCACTGGGGAAGACATTTTTGGTGTTCACAATGCCCAGTGGTCCCTCACCTGCCCTTTTTGGGCACATGGAAGACTGTACTATTCAGCCGTCTTGTAATTAGTTGGGGCCATGTGACAAATTTCCTCTAATAAAATGGGGATAGAAATGCATTATCACTTCTCGACTTGATACAGGGCAAAATGACGAGCTTTAAAAGACTCAATGAGTGAAAAGTCCAAGCAGGAATCTCCAGTCATTCTTGTGACCTGACACAGCTTGGGGCAGGTGAGGGACAAGGTCAAAGCCACCTAGATCCCTGAATCACCAGCAATGATGTGTTCTGTGGGTGAGAAATAAACCCCTGTTATGTCAAACCACCGATACTACAGAGTTGTTTATAATAGCAGCAGAGCCTAGTCTTCTTACCACTAAAAGTTGGAATTAAATATATCACTCCAACAAAAAAATATTTAGCGAATCATCTTATTTTCTCTTCAGAGTAGGTTGACACATATTCCCCTACATGGAAATAGGTTTGGCACTTCAAGAGTCATCTTTTGACATAGGACCAGATGGAAACGACACCCAACCCAGGCAGAATCAGATATCAAGTTCACCAAGCAACTGTTGAACTGGAATGTGAGCTTAAATATTTGGATTGACAGGGAGCAAGGGGAGTTGTCACAGAGAAAAGAACAAAAATGACTTACAAGTATCACAAGTGGACTAAGTTACTTAGTCCCTTAAGACTCAGTTTTATTGTCTGTCAAATTAAAATAACATGATGGTCTAAAGCAGCAAGTGCCGTCCATGTCTCCCTACATCCTCTCTGGCCTCTCTATGGCAGAGCACATTCCAACTTCCTGTGGCCAACATCTGTGTCTTGCTGCCTAACAGTTTTCCCGGGTGATTCGAGCCCACTCTGCCTTCATCCACAGTGGCCAGGTGAAAGAAGAACTAGTTTCTCCTAGGTGCAGCTGTCACACAGACGATGACACCCAGGAGTGGTTGTATAAACACCTCAGCTTCCACCTTCATTCCGGGGGGTGGGGGGGAACTGCAGTGCAGGTTTTGCACTGGTTCCTCCGTATTTCCCCGGAGGAACGTAACCCCGCTTTTGCACAGTACTAGTATGCCTCTGATTGGCTGATGGAATCCCTTCCCAGTGTAATCTCCTAGATAAAACTATGTAACCTCCTAGATAAAACTACTTGCTCTGAAATACTCTGACTCAGGATTCTTCTGGGGCAATCAAAACTCAGAAGTCAGCTTAGGGTGAAGGTGGGAAAACTCAAAACAATATGCAAAATACACTATCCTGTGTCCTCTCTCCCAAATTGCCTAATAAATGTTAGCAGTTACTCTTATCATTGTTATTTATTATGAACTCTGGGAGGAAAAGGGAGAGGAAGACTTCAATGAAACTGTACAACTCATGAAGGTTGGCATTGTGTTGGGGAAAATATGCCAGGAATTAGCTAAATAATTAAGCAACATCTATAGATGCCATAGCATTCACCAACTTAGGAGAGAAAGCAAAGGTGCATGAGAAGGCACCCAGCCCACCAGGGAACAGGTGAAAGGCTGGAGTAGCAGACCTGGTGCCTGGATACGAGAGCGCCACCGCAGGTTCACACAAAGATTAGGCATAGATTAAACACACAGCTTTCAGGGGACACTCATCAGAGACCTGTGTCACATTCATTACAACACGTGAGGATCACGTGTACCCAGTGAGCTCTGTCCGCAAGCCCCAGGTAGTCAGCTTCCTGAGCTGCTCTACTTAGGGAAATGTCGGAGGACACCAGTCAGGGTACATATGCTAATTCATGAAGCAGTGTACCCCAGTAACTGCAGTTCATTTAAAGCTCTGCCTTGAAATGAGCCATTACAGACTGGCACAAGTCAACATGTTAGCAGCACCCCCATCTAAATTCCTTGTGCTGTGTTAACACCCCAACTGTACCAAATTGCAGCAAGCTCAAGTGTGGGCAAGTTCAGGCTTAGACATACCTGACCCACCTCTTCCAACAACCACCAGATCAGCTTCCAGAGATGTTGCCAAAGAAGCCTGGGGAACCAGGTATTCAAGGGAGATCACCTCCCTTCCACCCTGTCCCCACTGTGCCTTCCACCCTGTTCCAATTTGCCCACGTGGAATGACTAGGCCAGGGGTGAAGAGAGGAAAACAGACTCTCATGTTCTCTAGGCTCAGGGCTGCTCTTCCACAAAGGAGCCCCCTCTTCTATCTAATCTGCAAAGACTTACTGGAGGGGTCACTTTTCCTGCAGAAGGTCAAAGGCGCCAGCTCACAGCTACACTGTATTTACGGATACCAATCATGTTTGCTTCACAGGAAATGGGAAATGTTCCCACCAGCTCCCGTGGGCTCTGTGCTTCCCCACCACAGCACTCTGGCTGGGAACACCTGTCCCCCCACAACCCTGTGAGCCTCCTAAGGGAGGACCACCCTCCCAGAATCTAGCAGTACCAGTGGTGCCAGCACCTTGCACAAGCCTGGCACACAACTGGAGATGAAAAATTGGTTGTTGAAAGAATGTTAAACAACAATAAAAATAAAGTTAAAAATAAGGTTCCAGGTCTCTCTGAGATTGTTTCCTCATCTAAGAAGAGGAATTAAATATTCCCACTGCTCAAGGTTGTTGTCAGGAGTTCGAAAGATGCCTTTGTCCATGTCAGAGGTCTGGCTTGTGGTAATGTCAATAAACAGTAACAACAAAGTAAAATAACAGTGCATCCAGTTCAAACCTACTGAGTGCCTTTTATGCATTAGGCACAAGGAATTCAAATGTAAGAGCCCTCAATGAACCTCAGTCTAGTAAGAAGTGGTATAGCGCAGTCATCAAGAAGCTGTAAACTGAGAAGTCATATAGAAGGAATGAAATTTCAGAGCTTTGAATACCTTGCTAAAAGGTCTGGACTTCCCTCTTTAGATGACTGGAAACAAATAAGATTATTTTTAAGGTGGTGACTTGCCTGTATTTGTGTTTTAAAGGTAAGGTGCTTGAAGTCAATGGGGAGGCTTGAGTAAAGCAAAGAGACTAGACAGGTAGATGGTGAAGACATTAACGATATATCATAGTAAAGACTAGAGCCAGGTACAAGATCAGAGAGGAGGGACTAGGTTCAAGTTCCACTGTCTTGAACCACTAAGCAGAAGGGCACTAGTGGGATACAGAGCGGAAAGCAGTCTGGAGAATGCCCCTTGGGTTTTGAGTTCTAGCTGCATGGTGAAGTCTATTTCTTAGCGTGGATATGAAAGGGCTTCATAATCTGAGGTCCTTGGCGTCTTCCCCTGGCCCCCATGCATGATGGGTCCCTCCCTACCCTGCAGGTGAATTTTTGGAATGAAGCAGCCTCAAATAACATGGAGCTTCAATTACACATACACACGTGCACACACACACACCCAGATTAACATACAGAAGACAAACCCATGGTGACTGCCCAAAGGGCTCCCTCTTTCAGATGTATCCTTCCATTAAGGTTCTAATCAAGAAGGCCATGCGAGCCTTTTTAAATTTCCTTTGACGTAGAGCAAAGGGCTATATAAGTTTTCAAACTCTTAATCATTTTTTTCCCCAAAAGAAATCTCTGGAGGAATCCCAAATGTGGACACAACATACATCCTGGATGAAGTGCACGTGGAGGGTCTGCTAGAGCCCGGCCCACTGGCCACCCAGGAATCTGCTTTACCTTTGCAGGGGGAGGCAGGCTCCCACAGAAAAGCCGCCGGGCTGCATAAGTTGTGCCAGTAACTCAGAGTGGCAGCTCCTGAGTTCCAATTTCTTATGAGGATCACATCTGTGTGGTCTTCCAGCCAACACTTCTACTGATCTATGGAAATGGGGCAAATGCTCCATTACTGAAATTACATGGGCAGGGAGCAAACGCCAGAACAAGCTCTTAGATATGCACAACTAAAGCGTTTTCTGCATCGGTATAGTACAGTAACTCAAAGGCAGCGGGGAAAGTCTAAATTATAGAATATTTTTTAAAAATTCAGCTTCATTCATTTTAACTGCTCAAATGAACTGCGAACAAAGTGGTCCCAAGGAGACACCCTTACCAAGGCTGCTTTCATAAGAAGGAAGGTTCATTTGTAAATAGTGACATCGGTGGTATCTAAGTCCTTAAAAAGAATTTGCTCATGCAAGTCGGCAAGACGTGCCCCCTACAACACTATTTACATTTTAGATTGGCTCCACATACACGTTTCTCATAGACTGAGCGAGAGTAATTTCATTCCAGGTCAGGGCAGATGATCATAAATTCTAAGTGAGTAGAATCCAAATGAAGGTATTTACTGAGTCCAAGCACAAATTTCAGAAGGACAGAATCACTGTGTGTGGCCAGATTATAAAGGAGAGAAGAAAGATGAAAGCTGAGAGGGTGGCCCCCTAGAGGAGGCCTGTAGTGTCAGGGATAATGCTGGTCTTGACCTTCACCCCAGCCACCACAAGGTCAGCCTGCATGCACCACCCCAGAGTGGAGGGGCGTTTCAGTGGTCCTCCACGGCTGCCCACCTGCTGATGTGGGAGCGTCTCAGGAGCAGAGTCCCAGGATCCCACGGTCACCCCTTCACATGACAGCACATACGTGGCCACCACTTGGGAGAAGGTAAAGTTAACACATTTAAAGGCATTAAGTAACCCTTTATAGCAACCACCTCGCCTGCAGGCTCACCGAAGTATTTCTCCCGCTGAAGCTATGAAAACGCTGCTCTCTAGAGCTGAGGTTCTCTCTTAATCTGTTTTCAAAGGTGAATAACCAGCAAGTTGCCCATCTCTTTCTGACCATCCCAGTAACCTTGGAAGTATTTGGAGTCCGTGCCCAGTAACCTTGTGCTATTTGAAGTCTGTGCTCAAGGCTTCCTTCAGCCCTCTTGACCAGGATAAATGTCCCATGATGCATAAAGGTTTCCTGACAAGTGCCACTCCCCATGCGAGCCCGCTGTTTATGACTGGGGCACAGTGCTGCCCGAGTAGAAGCCTCATGGGTGCTTGATCTCAGCAGGCCTGGCCTGTGTCTTTCTGTCAAGGCTCTGTCAGTGCCTCACTTCGATGAAGGGAACACGTTTGGGAGAAAACCAAATAAGAGAATGAGTGGGTGGAAGAAACAGCAAGAAGCCATCTGGGATTTAGTTCAGGTGCTTCTGAGCTGAAAGGATTTTTGTTTTTCACCTGTCTGCAAGTTCTTAAAAAAATAACAACGGGGCATTGTTTTAAAATGTCACCACACATCTCTGCATCATTGCATATGTATTTTGATCTTGGCAGTGCTCCAAGGGGGCACTGGAGTGCGAAGGGCCATGTCCTGCTGCCCTGGCACCTGCAGCAGCTGGTGGTGCGGCCCAACTGCTAATCACAGGGGCAGGCCCTCTCACCCACTGACCGCGGCTGCAGCTCGCTCTTCAATCCCTCCGCCTCGGACTCCTACCTGCAGGAATCCTATTCTGCAGTCCCAAGCAGCTGCTAGGAATTTACTTCTACCTGGCCTAATATTTTAAAATCGTTTTTGCAGAAACTAAGGCATGCCTAGCCATCCTGATGTTGTGGAACATCCCCTTTTCCCTGTGGAGCACAGCGAGAATCATGTTCATTAAAAATCTTTTCATAATGACATCCTTACTATCAAAGGGCACAGAGATGATTGACCTTGGCATCTAGGATTAAGGCAGCATTATTTTTCTTGATTACCAGCAGCAGAATAGAAGGGAAATTATAAAGCCATTGAGAGGATTAATACAGCCTTGATCTCTCTCTCCTGGCTCTTTATCTCAAGTGATTAAAATTCTGCAGGAAAAAAAAAATGGTCATGTAGCATACGCCGGCTGCCACAGACAGATACAGTATCAGCTCCATGCATCAGCTCTCTGTGACAGCCTGCGCAAAGGTTAATTATGCATGCTGTATATAGTTTTAATCACTTTAATCAGAGCACTGTTGCGCTAGAGACCAGGCTGTAACTTTTCTACAAGCAGGGGAAGTACTTCAGGCATGGTGGTGTTTGTGTAGGGGAAAAAAAAGAGAAGAAAAATGGTACATTAACCACAAAAAAGAAAGATAATACAAGAGCTATTGACTGAACAACAGATTAAACTGGGTGTCCATCCTGAACTCACAGGAAATGTCGAAGAGCAGCTGGTGGAGGGGCCTCCGAGCATAGAGCAGGAAGCAGCTGCTGGGAGGGCGCACACACTTTGAATTTCTCCGCCCAAACACAGGCCAAGCCTGCACCGTGGGAGGGGAGGAGTGTAGGGATCAGAGGGCTGAGGCCTCTGCATCCAGTGAGTTCTGCATCCATGGGCAGGCAGCAAGCCCTCCAGTCTTAGTGGCCGACTGTTGCACCAAGTAACCTACAGGTACTTCTAATTCCCTACAAGTTTCCCTGATGCAAAGTGCCCAATTTGTTATTGTACCTCTACTGCTATCTAGTGACTACAAGGTTAGTACCAAATAGCTACTGTGCCAACTGTTCATACTCATCAGATCAGCATGTGCAGCAATACACTCTTAATCACACACCGTGTGAGCCGCCAGACTTTGCCTTTACAATCTCTTGATTTCACTGTCAAAAATAAAGAATTTTTTTAAAGCTTTTTTCATTGCTGTGGGTAATCTAAAAACAAGGCAAGTTACTACACACAGAATAGTGAGAATCAGTAGCTCCTGGACTGTGGAAGAGGGGAGACCAATTGGAAATGTTTTCCCAAAAAGAAATTGTTGACTGTTTGATATAAAAATTGTAGTCCAAGGAATTGTCAGGACAATCTTACATTTTTCATATATTAGTAAATATTAATGAAGTTTTTTTTTTAACCTTGATGGTGTCAATTATAGATGCTTGCTTTGTAATAATTCATTCAGGTGAGATTTTTATACTTTTCTGTTCCACTTCCATTGGAAAAAAAAAGAACGTAAATGTCACAGGGAGGTTCTGAAGAGAAAAATATTTCCTCTAGGAATAAAATGGGGACTCGATATAGGAAGGCATGTGAAAGGAAAAATGACAAATGGGCTTGAGAGCTCTGGTTCGCTGTCAACGCTCTGATCTCAGACCTCACTGGGCTCATCGATGAAGAGAGACAATTATCCAAGATGATACTTAAGATCCCACTATGATACTGATGAATCCAGTTTTAATAGTTATGAAAAAAGGACTTGGTTTATAATTAAAAGTTTTGGTTTATTTTTAAATAACAGATTTTTTAAAAAAAACTTTAATATGAAGAAATTTTTAAAAAGATACTTTCAGGGAGGAAATGCTCTAAATTATCAAAAATATAGAAGTATTTTATTTTATTCTAAAATTTCTAAATGTTGAGATATGTATATTACATGTTTTTATGGGAGTGTAATTTAGAACAGGTTTTCCCAAGTAAATTTGGTAATGTGTTTTATTACCTAAAATATGCATTCCCTTTGTCCAGGAAATCAACTTCTAGGAATGTACTCAAAGAAAATATTTACACATGTAGCACAAGATACACATGTGAGGCTATTACATACATCTGTCTATTATTGGATACTATTATAAATTTATTTAATTTGGAAAATCCATAGAGTGGCATTCTATGATAATTTTATTTACTGACATGGAAACATTTGTGATATAGCAATTAAGTAAAAAGGAGGTTATAAAACATTATATTTAGGTTTTAACACTCTGATTCTTGGCCAGAATTTGAATTCAGGTTGCTCTTATTCCAAATCTAGATCTTTTAACTGGGTCCTTTCCACTATGAACCTGTTACCTCTGTATCTAAGAATTAAGATTTATAAGTAATACCAATAATTGAGGGCAGAGGGAGAGAGGTTGTTTACCTTATCAAAAAAAATCTGCTTTATGAAAAGAACAATGAAGAATTCTAAAGGAAATCCCCATTGACATTAGGATATATTCCAATGCCACAAAAGTTATTTAGGGATACTGAGTAAAGTATGAGAGAGCTGTATTAAATGCTACCATTCAGTGAATCTGGTTCAATTTCTATATCCCTGCTTAGCTGTAACTTGTCATTTAATGTCCCTCCAAAACAAACAAACAAACAAACAAACAACAAACAAATGAACAAGCCCAAAAACTTTTCCTTTGGCCCCTTAGGATCTACAGTACATTGCATTTTGAGTTTTAAAATCTGAAATATAATCTAATATAATCTAAAATATTTTAAACCTGGAACATCTTAAGACGTTATACACAATGGAATACTATTCAGCATTCAAAAATGATAAAAACATGCAATTCACAGCAACATGGATGGAGTTAGGAGGGATCATGCTCAGCGAAATAAACCAGAAAGAAAGAGAAAAATATCGAATGGTTTCACTTATAACAGGAATATAGTGGAACCAAACAAGGGAGAGACACCCAGCAAGGGAGGGGGAGATAAGGGGTCAAAATGGGGAAAAAAAGGGCAGTAGGGACGATGGTGATGGGTCACGGGTGAATCGGTGGTGGGTTACCTGAGGGGAATACACAATGTAAAAAATATAAATAATAATAAAAAAAGATGTTATAAGCTTGTGAAAGCCATCTAATTGTTTTCACATTTCAAAATTATAAAAATAACATAAGAGGAAAAAGTATTGTCCTGTAGTCAGTTATAAAATAATCTAGTCACTTAAATAGAACAATGCCGGTGAGACAATGTTAGCATTGTATTCTGTCTTAATTTCAATTGAGAATCCAAGAAATTTAAGGAGCGCAAGATCCTCAGAACATGACCTGCAATACTGAAGTGAAAAACATATTTCCAACCTAAAGGATATTAACAGGCTAGATAAGAAAAAACATACAAAATCTGAATAGATACATAAGAACTTGATAAAATTAAATATTCATTCATGATTTAAAAAAACCCTCAGCAGATGTTAACCAAACATATGACATCCTTAAAAACCTACAGCTAGCATCATACTTAAGAACAAAAGACTGAAACCACTTCCCTTAAGATCAGAGACAAGGAAAGCACATCTTTTCCATTCAATACCCTATTCACTTATAACACATACAATAAGGCAAGAAGAGGGAATAATGCAGTCAGGCAAGGAAGAAATAAAACTGTATCTCTTCTCAGATGAAGTGATTATTCACAAAGAAACCCTCAAATAATCTATGAGAAAGTTCCCAGAACTAAGAAGTCTAGTTAGGATGGCGGGATATAAAGTCATTATATGAAAGTCAATTATATTCCTGTATACCAGCAAAGAACAATGAGAATTTGGGGATTAAAAACTTACCATTTATCTATCACTCGAAGAAACAAAAAATAAAACCAAAAAAAAAAAAAAAAGGAAAAGAAAAAGAAACATTTTGGTGTAAATCGAAAAAAAAAAAAATGCAGACTCTGTATGCCCTAAATTATAATTCACTGATAAAAGAAACCAAAGATTTAAATAAATGGAAAGCTATACCATATTCATGGACTGGGAGAGCAATGTTGGAAGATGCCAAATTCTCTTCTCCAGTTTGACCTGTGGATTCAGTTTAATATCAATCAAATGGTCTCTACAAATACTGATCTGATCAGTACCCTTCCAAATTTTAAGGTCTTGAATATTAAGGAAAAGAGAGAAGCTTTCATGCATTAAAGGACGCTAAGAAACATAACAACTAAATTCAACTTTATAGGCTGGAATGAATATTGCAACAGAAAAAAATAATGAAAAGCAGGTAAAATATGAATAAGTCCAGTATCTTAGTTATTGTTAATATGCCTATTTCAATTTTCTAGTTTTGATGAACATACTGTAGTAAAAGGTTAATGCTATGGAAAACTGAAGTGTATGAGAAACTTTCTGTACTAATTATGTAACTCTTGAAAACCTAAAATTACTTAAAACTAAAAGTTTATTTTAAAATGAGGTAAATGGCATTTGCTACAGTTCCCCCTCTCCCTCAGGGGTATGGAAGTTCTGATCTAAGGAGAGTGTCTTAAAATGAAAGTGAGAGAGAAAAATAAAAACAATTTATTTTAAAATGATTATACTCCTCTAAGTCCTGCTTGTTTGATATAACTGTTACACCCTTAGTGAGCACTTAATCTTTCCTGTTAGCTATCATCTTTCTCAGGAAATTGGCACATAAGGTCAGTTACCTCACCTTAAAAGGGGAAAAGTGTAGTAAAAATAATGAGAAGTGGCAATTACTTGACATATTAGAAGAATTTATAAAATGAATTAATCTTAATATATCAAAAACTCAAGGAGACTCTGGTCCCTTTCTTTACAGAACCTTAAAAGTAAAGCAATATAGCTTTACATAAACTTTTCTCAGTATAGATAAAGGTTTAATATTTAAGAATAATGCATTGTTAAATACCTTTTATTATCTTGGTCACTTTTTATTTTTTATTTTTTTACATACAAGCTGGGGTACAGGCCAGAGGCATGGGGCGGCGAGAGGGTTCACCAGAGACAGAGTGGGGAGCAGAACAGGCAGATCAGAAGTACACTGCTGAGGGGAGCAGCGGGCGAGGCAGGAGAGGTCTGCCCCACCATGTGGGATTCTCCCCGGCCGGGCGTCGAACTCGCGTCGCCGCTGCCGACAGCTCCACAGCGCAGCGCCCAACCGCTGCGCCACCAGGGAGGCCCCGGTCACTTTTTATTTTTAATGACCCAATGAGAGCAGTCCATTTACAAAGACAAAGACCCTTTTACATTACATTTAGATGGATGATCCAAAATAAATTCATGAGGTGTTTAAGTTGTAATACTCAGGGAACAATAAATATCAGATGGCATTTCTTTCTAATAAAATGATTTAAACGGCATTTTCTTTTCCTACCCTGTGGGAACCCATATATTATTTGTTAAAGGTTGCAGGCAATATGATATGTTGGTTTTTAATTTAACTTTACCCTCCTCCCCTTTGCTGGGCAGCACAATATTCCCATGGCCAGGTGACTGCCTGAGAGAGCAGTTCTTCTCCAGGTAAGGACTCAAAATCTTAAATTTCAAAGAGTTAGGTAGGAACAGTGTCCCTATATTTCCTTATCTGCAAGGAAAATATATGCAGTCCATTGAAGTTGAGAGTTGAGCAAGGGAAGATGAAGAATTACCTAAAAGAGGAGGCTGTGCACTGGGTCAAAAGGTCAGGTCTTCAAAAGGCTCCATTTTGATTCCCTGACACCCATGTCCTTTAGGCTTTACTGCCCTGACTGAAATCTCAGAGAAATGAGAATAGCAACTGTGCCCAAATGTGTGCACTGTGTTACTTTTCACTTTCTTTTTAAAAGAAATTATTCAATTGACAATGTTCTACAACCAAGTAGAATCACCCACACAGAATCACCAAAATTAGCTGTTTTTCTCGAATGAGAAATGTCAATCAACTTCATATTTCCCTCCTGTATTACTGCCTTTCAGCAATGTAATATAGTAATTTATATGTTCTTTTACAGAGCAATGATACCATACACATACGTATTATTATCAGAGTATTAGGCAACAAAAACAAGCAATGCAGATTCTTCTTACTCTGAAGGCTAAGATGATGCTAAAGGAAACTTCTCCCCTCCTTTTTTTTTTTAATAAACAAACAGTGGCTCTTGTGCAAGTTAAGAATAACTGCAATTTAACTTTTGTAATAGAGAAGATATGCACTATGTTGTATGTAACTTATGTGCCCTTAGAGACACCCTTAATTTCTCAAGAAGTGCAGTAAAGAGTGTAGATTTGCATTTATGTTAATGCCTGAAATCAGATTAAAGTTTAGATTATTTGCCATTGAAGAATTCAGAATTAAAACATTGGTAAATTCTTGTATGAGGAAAGTATAGATGAAAGAATAGGGTTTGACCACAGTGGCATAATATATTACATTACCTGGTTGTGAAGACTTCCGGATCTAATATTGCATTGTCTAATAATAATGCGGACCACGTTTTCAACAAAAAATGTAAATTTATTAACCAGATGTCACCCAGTCTGTAAAGCCAACCTTGATAAGGTGGCCTTCTTTTCCTATTTCTTTTTTAATAAAGTCTAGTTCCTCTGTACAGACAGCTTTTAATATCATTATATCAAGGGTCTGCTTGATGGTATTTAATAATCACAGAACTTCCCTGAGACAAATCCCCCTGCTTGGGTGATACCAGTCATTAGAATAAACTAAGCAGTGCATTTTTCAGAATCAATGGTTGGTGACAGGTTTGTTTATTGTTCATTAATAAACAATAAACAATAAGATGCCTAGTGGGTAATGTCAGGTTACTTGATTATATTTTCTTTCAATTTATAAGACTGACCTATGACTCATTGGTTTGAGCATTTCTTCTGAACTTTACATGCCTTAGAGCTGCCATCCTTCATCATGGCAGCTAAATATGCCAGGATTAACATCCTGCTAAACAATGAATTCAAAATTACTCCCAAGTTATGAAATAGGGTTTTTATGAAAGGTTTTTATGTAATCTGTGAACTCTGCTCATCTCTAGAAAGACATAAAGGATAAGTAATGGTTTGCCAGAAGTAAATTTATCTCTTCCATGAAAGAAAAATAACAAAGAGAACAAGCTAATGCAGTAGAAAACCATGTATAGCCAATGAGTGATTGCTAAGAAATAAAATATACTATTGTTTCTAAAGAAAATTCTGATTAAAAAAACAGTTTCAAAGGTGGAAAAGAACCTGGAGAGCAAACATTAAATTTTAGAAAATGTTTTAATCAAAAGGAACTTCGGCTTTATATATATCCACACTAAAATAATCTAATTCTAATTTCTTAAGGTGTTTGGGGAAAATATGCTTTCAACTAAGTATTTTTTTCCCCTTTACTGTATCAAAGGTCTTTTTTTTTCTTCAACCATTTTGAATCCATTTTCTCAGATTGATTAATCAAGGCCAATTTTTATTTCATCTGAATACAATAAAGTCACCTAACCGGCCTGTTCTCTGGTTGAATGTAATTTCTCTCAGTTCTTATATCAACACCTGTGAAAAAATGACTTTTTCATCAGTCATAGGAATGAAAACCCATACTCACATCATGACCATGTCTACACCTGCCTGTGTATATTCTGCTTGTTATTAGTTTGCCAGAAAGACAGAGAAAGAAGGTGATGGCGGCCTCTAGCCTGAGTCCCATTGGAGCACCTGGACCATTTCACCCCATGTGGGCTACTCAGCCAAGGACTGTATGTGTGAGACCATTTGCTCCCTTAGCAACTCAGCTCTCAGGAGCAAAGAGCTCAATCTATGCTCTTCAGCTTGGAAATCAAAGTCCTTCGTGGTTGGTCAGTCCTTACCCCTTCTCTCACGTTTTCTCCACTGTCACCACCCTCAACACACAAGATGCTGTTTTCATTCACAGAAACAGAATGCTTCCCAACTCTAACCCTCTGCTCTGGATGCCCCCAAATCAAAGCTCAGCCTCTCTCGAATTAATCTGTGGCCCACAGATTCATATTCTCTCTCTCTCTCTCTCTCTTTCTCTCTCTCTCTGTGTGTGTGTGTGTGTGTGTGTGTGTGTGTGTGTGTGTGTGTGTGTGTCTGTGTTCATTACCTCCTGGGAATGTTTGAAATACCATGTGATTATATGCACTGTTTTGGAGAGCTGGTCCATACACAGAATTCATCATCTCATACTCACTCCCCATCTGTAGCTCTGAACCAGCTACTCTACCTTTTCTTTTGCTAAACCTAACAAATTCCTTCCTTTCTAAGGCCTTTGGACTTTTTCTCTCTGCCAAGAAAAGTTGCTGGGCCCCTTTCATCATTTAAGGCACAAATCCCTCTTGGCACGGTCACTGTTAGGTGCTTGTTGACTTGTTAGTTCCCATCTCCCACACTGGAATGGGAGCCACTGGAGCAGGGTCACCTTTGTCCTGCTCACTACTGATTCTCAGAGCCTGCAACATGTCTGGGCAGCGAGAGATGCCCAATCAATATTTGCTGAATTAATGAATATATGAATATTGGCCTTTTGATGTGGCTTGGTAGCCAAGAAAGACTCCAATTTGGCTGTTCTGGATGAGGGAATCAACCTCTCAATGATCAAAAATACATCATGGCATATATTTAAAAATATCTTTGAAAAAATCAGACAACAAAATATAATCATAATGTTCTAGTCTCTGTCTTCTGATCATTATTGTGTCTCCCTTTCCTTCAAATGTGTGTCTAAAATCTCCTTTTAGATGCACACATCGCTACGTCACTGTTGCTGTTTGTCAAAGGTATATATAAACTTTGTTTACTTATGACTACAAGAGCTTTCCTTCCTTATAAATCCAAAAATAATAATCTAGATAGGGTTTTTGTGTTGGACTTGGGTTAGATAGATGAAAACCCATAAAAATGACAGGTGCAGAACTGAGGTGAAACAATCACCTGGCTCCTAGCTGGTGGCTATTCTATCATTTCTTCCTGCAGGCAGAGTTGTTTATAAATGACATTTCATATGTCAAAAAGGAAAACAAAACTGAGCCTGTGGTCCACTGCATTCCAACTCTATTCTACTACATTCAACTGCAATCCAAGAAAGATTAAATGCCCTTTTCCATGCTCTCACTTTTAAAGCAATTCCACCATCAGGCCTTCACGATGTCCATGTTCACCCAGATACTGGCTTTCACCGCTCTCTTACCCTCACCCCCATCCATTTCACGGTGGCTCAGATACCGCTTTTCGTAAATCTCATCTCCTAGGACACAGTTCATTTCCCAAGATTTGGGACCAGATATATTCTTCTTTCTACTGCTGTCAGTAAAATTTGTAGGAAGAATCAGACCTGATGTCAAGAGGAAGAGGTTTAAGTACTGAGAATTAGCATAAATTATGGGACATGTTCTTAGAACAGGAATCCCCAAGATGCCAATAGCTAGAGATAAAGTTAAAGAAGGAGCAAAGGAAAGATGTTAAATGTGAACTCCTACTGGGGAAAATGCTTCTTGTCCACTTCTGTTTTCTTCTTTGCAGTCTGAAGGCTACTCCTGACCTACTCCCCTTCTCTCCCTCTTCCTTTTTTCCTCTCACACTCACACCTACTTCATTCATCTCACTAGGCAAATAGGTGTATCTTAGCTAGTGAATCTGGTGGGGAGAAGGAGGAATAGGGTGTATCCAGCTTAGCTTCTCTTTCTCTTCCGCTTTACTCCCCCCTCCCTTCCCCAAGCAGTTCACCCACAGCAGACAAGCCTGCTGTTTCTTTCTGCTTCCTATTTGTCAGGTTAGAGGGCACATATGCTATTAAGGACTTCCTTAGACTGAATAGCCAAGGCCAACTCTGGTTTTGGTGTTAGAAAACCCATGTTCTTGCAGATCTTAGCCATATCTCCAAACTATGCTTTATTATTTGTAAATATAATATCTTAACTTCCTAAGTGCCTGACACTTTTCAATGGGTTGAGAACTCAGGCAAGAGAGGGTACTGTTTAATGGTTTCCTCAAAACATAATATTGCTAGCATATATTTACTTCCTCTCCTTCTGTAAACCTTAAAGTAACAGTAAAAGATTTTTTAAAATTATTGACCTATAAGCACAAAGTAAACAGAAAAGGAGATACCACAAATT
Source organism: Scalopus aquaticus (assembly GCA_004024925.1). NCBI lineage: Eukaryota > Metazoa > Chordata > Mammalia > Eulipotyphla > Talpidae > Scalopus > Scalopus aquaticus. The sequence goes on from PVIJ01009787.1 coordinate 57,962, forward strand.
TTGAAAGAAAAAAACATTAAAAGGAAGTTACAATGGAAGTGCTTGTTTCAAAAGATTCCTTTAAAAAGTGAGGCAACTGATACTGGAGAACCTAGAAAAGAAACAGGCTTTCAAGACTGTAGGACTCACAAAAAATTTGGTTGAAGTTGAGGCTGAAAATGAGAATTACTGCATATTGCTGTACAGAGCTACTGGAGTCCCCTGCCACATTTAACACAAAAATAATCTCTTGTCTCTGTGTAAAAATATGAGGGGCCAACCAGTTCCAGAGTGAGGTGTATTGGGTTGTTGAAAAAGTCCTGATGCATTTTTGCAACAGATGGCACTAGTTCATTTCTGGAGGTACTAGAGTCATTTGTATCTCTGTTACTGCTAGTCATTTGATAGTTGACAGTTCTAGCTTCATTCTAAAAAAAAATGAGCTATTTGGTTGAGTTATGGAGATTTTACAAGTTGAAGATGGAAGACCAAACTGCATTTTCACCATATTTTACTCTTTTACATCCCTAAATGGAAAAATGCATGTCAAGCTTATGAAAAAGTTGCATGAACTTGACAGTGACAATGCTCCACAGGAATGTCAGTGCCAATAATGGTTCACGAAATTCCATGCTGGTGATTCTGATCTCAACAATGCTTCTCAGTTAGGGAGGCCCACCAAGGTTGATGACAACAAAATAAAGGCACTGATCTAGTCAAATCCATGTTATGCAACATGAGAGAAACATTGAACATCCATCATTCAAGTGTTCATGACCACCTGAAATAGTTGGGATACATAAGCAGTTAGATATTTGGGTTCCTCAAGAACTCAAAAGAGTTCATTTGATGACATGTATAAACATCTGTGATATGCTCATTAAATGAGAGGAAAATTATCCTTTTTCGAAGTGACTAATAACTGGTGATGAGAAGTGGATTGTTTATAACAATGCTGTGCACAAATGGTTTTGGTCCCGATGTGATGGTTCGCCTCAAAAGACATCGAAAGCAGACATTCATTAAAGGAAGGTTATGCTCTCAGTATGGTGAGATTTTAAAAATGTCGTGTTTTTTGAGCTCTTACCAAGGAACCAAATAATCAATTCAAATGTGTACTGTCAGCAATTGGACAGTCTGAATGAATCCATCATACAGAATTGTCCAGAGCTCATTAATCATAAAGGAGTTGTGTTCCATCACGACAATGCAAGACCACACACAAGTTTGATCTCCCGTCAAAAATTATTGGAGCTTAGATGGGATGTATTGCCACATTCACCATACTCGCCTGACCTTGTGCCAATAGACTTCCACTTGTTTTGCTCTCTTCAAAACTCCTTGTGTGATATAATGTTCAATTCAGATGAAGCTGTAAATCAGCAACTTGTTCAGTTTTTTGCCAATAAAGACAGGTCCTTCTATGAATGAGGAATTATGAAGCTCACTGAAAGATGGCAAAAGGTTATCGAACAAATTGTGCAATATATCACTGATTGATCTTTGTTCTTTATATAAATAAATGACCTTTGAAAATCATAGAAAAAATATGTCACAACTTTCCTGGCAACCTAATATTAAAAACAGACCACTTCATACTCACTAGACTATAGTTAAAAACACAAAACAAAACAGAAAATAAGTGTTGGTGAGGATGTGGATAAAGTGACTGATGCATTGTTGGTAGAAATGTGAAAGGGTGAAGATGCTGTGGAAGGCAGTATGGTGGCTCCTCCAAAAGTTAAATATATAATTATCACATGATTCAGCAATCCCAGTTCCAGTTATGTGACTGAAGGAACTTAAAGCAGGGACTTGAATAGATTTTCACACTCATGTTCAGAGTAGCATTTTTCACAATGGCAACAATGGAGAAACAAACCAAGTGTCCATTAATGTACAAACAAAATATGGAATATTATGCACCCTTTAAAAAGGAAGGGCATTCTGATACCAACTATAACCTGCATGAAGCCTGAAACCATGTTAAGTGAAAGAAGCCAGCTATAGGGTAAGTGAGTTAATCAGGCTTTTAATGTCACTAGCCTCTGTAGCCCTCACCTGTGGCCTGATGGCATTAATGTAGAAGGAACTTGGGAGTGTGGGTGTGGGGCATGTGTGTCTGATTATGGACATCTGGACCATGGATGTGGGCATGCATAAGTGTGCGTGAGCCTAAAGGTCAGGGATATAAGAGCAAGGGCTATGAGAGGACAAGCAGCATGGCTACAGAAGAGATGAGACCCTGAGAGAACACCAGACAGAGCCCAGAGAAAGAACATAAAGACCTGAGGGGAGCTGGGAGGCTTGGTTGCCTGCTCGCCTCCCCGCCTCCCCTACCTGGCCTGTACCTGCCTCCTTGTGTGCCAGCCTCCCTGCCTGGTATGCCTGTGTACCTGGTTCCCTGAGAGAACATTAAAGCCTGAAAAACTCATCAAGGGCTCAGGGTCTTCTTTATCTGTCTGCCTGAATCTACAGTGACCCTGCCCTGTGCTTGCTTCCACAACACTGGCCATGAAAGTGGATTCTACTTATATGAAGTCCCTGGAGTAGTCCAGTTGATAGAGACATAGATAGGAATATACATTATGGGGAGTGGGGGAAGAGGTAATGGGAGTTATGTAACAGACACAGAGTTTCAAGTTGGAATGATGAAAAAGTTCTGGAAATGAGTAATGGTGATGGTTGCAACACACCATGTGGATGTACTTACTGCCACTGAATTACATAGTCAAAGTGGCTAAAAATTAGGAAAAATTTATATTATGTATATGTTACTAACATATATTTTTAAAGACAATGGAATGCTGATCTCCCAGGGGCTGAGAAGTGAAGTTTCTGCTAGAGATAAAATTCTCTAATGTATTCATTTAAGAGAGGCAAGGCACACAGGAGACAAGAAAAGCATCAATATATGTTCCCTGTATTCCTTCTAAGGTGTTGGAACCATTTTGCTGAATAGAATATTACAATTTGAAGCCCAAATTAGGATGACAGGAAATGGACTGAGAACCCTCATTAGCATTTCTCTGCCCACCTGTAAGTAACGTAACATGGTTATAAAAAGAGTTGCTGCAAATAAGCTACCAGCGTCACAAAATCCAGTTTTGTCAGAAAAAGACTGACATTTCTGATAAATATAAGGATGAAACTATTTGATATTTTTCTCTTCCTTTCTGGTTTATTTCACTGAGTATCGAATGGTTTCACTTATAACAGGACTATAAGGAAACCAAATAGGAGAGAGACACTCAGCAGATGGAGGGGAGTGGGGAGTGGGTGGGTAAGGGCACAAAATGGAATAGAAAAGAACACAAGGGACCACGGAGATGGATCACGGGTGAATTGGTGGTGGGTTACCCAAGGGGAATACAAAACGTAAAAGACATAAATAACAATAAAAATATATATTAAAATATATATGGATGAAACTAAACAAAAGTCACTGATTATTCCATGTAATATAACAAGTTATTCAGACTACCATCTTTGTCAAATAAAAAATTAGGAAGTGTTATCTGAGAAGGGTCTTTTTGATTCCTAAATATCAAAAAATACCTGATAAAGTTATAAAAATCACCTTTAGTTATTGTAGGGGCAACCACACACAGGGCAGACAGGTTCATGGTTGAGTTGGGCTAACAGAAAAGAAATCTTAGAGTCCCTGGTAGATGTGAAGGGCCTTTAATACCGAGGCAGGGGACTATACGCACATGCAGACCAGCAGGCAGGGAGGCAGGGAGGGAGGCAGCAATTGAGCCTCCCAGCACTCCGCGATCTTTGCTCTCTCTCTCCCCTCAATCTCCTTTCTCTACCTCTCTCCCAATCTCTCCTATCTCTAATGATCTCTCCTGGCGTCCACACTTATAGGTATACACCCCCATACTCTCTGGCTTCTCAGCCCAGGTGCCCACAATCACAGGCACGTGTGCCATGTGCCCTGTGCTCGTTCCCCAGCGCTTTTGCAAAAATGTGTTATCATGTGTGGGCAATGAAACCTGGAGGAAAGCAAAGCTGCAGGCGGTAGCTGTAGAGGCTAGTGGTGGGAGGCAAAAAAGCCGGAGCCCCTCCATTTTCCTGTTATACACTTGACACATCGCCTTTATGGAATGAATAACTTGTCAAAAATCATTCTATCCCCAAAAGGTATAGTCACCAAATCACCACATAGACTGAGATTATACTGGACTAGAAATGCTGTCTAAATTAGGGGTTCTTGATCTTGGCTGCAAAGGAATTACCAGAGGAGCTTTAAAAAGTGCTGGTGCTTGGCTTTCTCCCCCAACAATCTGATGTAATGGGTCTGGGTAGGTTCTGGGACTTTTCAAAGCTCCCATGTGGTTCTGATATGCAGCCATGGCTGTGAGTTGGTCTAAATAAAGGAAACCAATTTCCTAATCATTGCGTAAGTGGACAGATCTGTAGATGTAGTAACTCAAATGAGATGTTTGCTGCAAGGAGTTTTTTCAAAGCTTGCGCTCAAAAATGTTTATACAAAATAATACCCGGAAGTCTTTTTTTCAGCTAGTCTCCTGGATGTCCAGTCAACCTCAGGGAACAGTTCTGTGGAGAAGCCTGTCTGTAGCCACAGAGAGGCACCCCAACAGCTGCTTGGATTGTTTCCCACAGAAGATACCCACCTTTACTTTGGGACAGATGAACACAAACTCTTCTAATTCAGTAATCAGGACAGATAATTGCATCCTCGTAATTGTTTTCTTTTTTCAGCTTAGGTTCACATTGATGGGAGATGGTAAAATTAGTCCACAAGCCATGTGAAGTTTGCTACTTTGCTGATTAAAGCCTTAATTGATTCGGAATGTTTTACAAATCAATCTCTGAGAATTACTTCAGGCGCATGAAGGAATCTTATAAAGAAGTGTTAGCTCCAAATAAAGTTTTGAATGAGCACCAAGTTAGCAGACAGCCCTTCTGGTAAAGACATTCAAGTTCTCCATGGTATGGAAATGAGTCTTGCTTTCTTCCATTTGTGTTCAAATTACTCATTCCATTTCTTTTTGGTGGCGTCCAAGCAGCAGGGGGTCAGCTAAAACTCTTCAGTTTGAAGCACACAAGTACTCCCCAAACCCCAAATGCCTATGCTGCGATCACTCCCCCCTGTAAGAGCCAGGATGACACACAGGAGACACTCCATTTTACAAAGATGATAAATGAAACCATGAGTGAATTTTGCTTAAGCAAATACAACAAAAAATATGACTTGAGTAATTAGTGGAAAGTGACATTTGATCAATATTATTTCCTGATCTTTAAGCACAATGTTACATTAACCTTCATGCATAATTGGACATACAGTAAGTGGTTTACCCATCCCCTGTCCAAAAACTTTAGGTCCTTTTCCGAGTGACACTACTGCAAACATTCTTTTAGGTACTTCCTTGTGATCATCTGCAACTACTCCTCAGAGCAGTGAAACGAAAGGTTATAGGGCATGGGAAGTTATTATAATAAACACAACTTAAATGTTCTTCAAAATGGTTGGGCTAATATATGTACTAACAAACAGTATTTTGATAATTCCATTATCTTAATCACTAGACATCATCTAACATTTCCAATGTCAACAATTTGGTGAGTGAATATCTATATTTTGTATTCATTTTGATTTCTCTTTTTACACGATTACTGGCAATAAGTACTCATCTTCTATCAACTGATTTGTCATATGCTTTGCTCATTTTTCCCCATGAATTGTCTCTTTTTCATGTTGACTACGACTAGAACATAACAATTTTGTAGATTAATTATGTTGTAAAGGTTTTCTTCCAGTCTCTCTCTTGTCTCTGAACTTTAACAGAGGTTTCAAATTTTGATGCAATTAAATATTTTTATCAGTTCTCTTAACGTTTAACGTTTATGTGATTAACGTTTATGTGTTTGATCTATTTAAAATTTATTTTGGTAAGTACAGTGTGAAAGAAAGGTGTCATGGACACTGTGGTTGACTAATCTGTTTTGACTAATCTTGATATTTTATATATTTATTTTGCCATAGTTCTTAGTTGTTCCTGGTTTTTTTTTTAATACTCTTCTTAGTCTTTTTTAAAAATTGATTTGACTTATTCCATTATCTTTTCTCCAGTGGTTTAGAAGTTATTCAATTTCTATTCTAGCGGTTGTTCTCAAATTTAAAACACTTATTTATTTTGATATAATCCCATCTGTTTATATTGTCTTTCATTTCCTTTGCTTTGAGGGATGTATCTTTCAAGATTTTGCTGAGATGTATGCATGTAGAGTTTTACCTATATTTTCTTCTACACATTTTATGGTTTCAGGTCTTACATCCAGGTCTTTTATCCATTTTGAGTTGACTTTTGTGCAGGGTGTGAGGTAGTAGTCCAGCTTCATTTTTTTGCAGGTGGCTGTCCAGTTTTCCCAGCACCATTTATTGAACAGACTGTCCTTGTTCCACTGCATTTTCTTTGCTCCTTTGTCAAAAATTAGTTGTTCACAGATATGTGGCTTTAATTCTGGGTATTCTATTCGGTTCCATTGGTCTTTCTGTCTGTTTTTGTTCCAGTACCATGCTGTTTTAATTATTATGGCTTTGTAATATAGTTTGAAATCAGGGAGTGAAATTCCTCCATTTTCTTTCTTTTTAGTTAGGAGGGCTTTAGCTATGCGAGGTTTTTTGTGGT
>PVIJ01009788.1:0-11281 GCA_004024925.1 Scalopus aquaticus
GTTTAAAAAAAAAAAAAAAACATCTCCTCCTTCTTATAGGTCAGTACTTCTCTGCCTTGACAAAACTGTTGCTCGGGGCCTCCCTGGTGGTGCAGTGGTTGAGCGCTGCGCTGTGGAGCTGTCGGCAGCTTCGCGATGCGAGTTCGACACCCGGCCGGGCCGGGGAGAGTCCCACATGGTGCGTCAGACCTCTCCTGCCTCGCCGGCTGCTCCCCTCAGCAGTGTATTTCTGATCTGCCTGTTCTGCTCCCCGCTCTGGTGAACCCTCTCGCTGCCCCATGCCTCTGGCCTGTACCCCAGCTTGTATGTATAAATAAATCTTTAAAAAAAAACTGTTCCTCTTCCCAGACTCAGTTTGAATGTCATCCCTGCTGTGTGGCTCTGTCAAACACTCAGAAATGATTTGGTCACTCCTCTCTGAGCTCTCTCGAAACATGGTCACTCTTACTAAGCATCTGTTGGCATTTTCACTTCTTAACTACATATGTCTCTCTCAGTTAGACTGGTAGATCCTTGAAGACCTTCCACAGAATGGCTACCTAGCAAGAAAGCTTTTAACAAATGAAACATCAAAGATAAGCATGAAATGATAAATAAATCTACTTTTGTCCTCTGATCCTCAGATTTTTCTGCCCATACAAGAAGTATCTGAGAGATACTTTACAAATTTGCTGGCCTCAGATTTTATACTGCATCGTCCTTCAACTATACAGCTCACACTCTGGGCCCACTCACAGGTAGGAGATAATGCTGAGTTATTTTTCCCAAGGAAGGAGTAGGACTGTGGGTTCACCCACATTACAAAAAGGCTAGTCCCAAAGGTCTGATTGAGGTCACGGAACTTCTCAAAGCCAGTGCTCTGCAGCAGGGCCCAGAAACACAGGACTCTGTCCATGTACCCAACACAGTCTTGGGAATCAACTTTCCACAGGGGTGCTCTTTTGCAAGCACTCACGCAGACATTGACGCAGTCCTCAGACAGGCACAGAGGGTGACACATCTGTGCAAAGCAAGCCACCCACACAGTCTCACCTCCCCTAGGTTACCATCTCCATGATCCCCACACCTCCCAGCACCACTCACACACTCCCACACCCACAGGGTGTCAGGCTGTCTTTCTGCAAATCTGAAGTTTTACCCATCAAACCACAGCATCTTTCAGCAGGTGAGACAGGTGCGCTGGTTTTCTGAGACTCTTACCCTTTGGCCTCCATCACCAGGCTGCCCCTCACTACAAAGTTTCTACCTATATACTGGCCTTCTCAGGTCTGAGTTACCACCCAGCTTTCTCTGGGAAAATCATTTATCTCCTTAAGCCTCACTATTGTCTTCCTTAAAGCAGAAATGGGGGCCCTGCTGACCTTCCTTACATAGGTGTTACCAAGGTGCAATGAACTGAAAATGCATGTGTATGTGCCATGTAATCATGGGCGCAATGCAAATGTGCTGGATTCAAAAATAGTGTTTCTTATGAAAAGCAGATTTTCAAATATAAAGGGCAGTTCAAATCCAGATATTTATTGAGCACATACTATGTGCTAGACATAGTACAAGGGATGTAGCAAATATAACTATTCCATAGCTGAATTCAATAGTGCTACATCTTAAAATTTTATGTCTAAAGTCAAGATGTTTTGTTTCAAGGTTTTAATATATATACATGCTCATGTGTTTTGCCTAGAGGGATATATTATAGAAACAAAATGTGCATGTGTAGAAATATGTGTGTGTGTTTAAGAGACAAGAATACTTGCGTAGGGGTCATCAGGAATAAACTGTAAAGAGAAACGCTTGAATTTTGCAGTAAGATATACGAGACCTAGCTTCAAATAGTATGGCTTACTAGTTTTATGACTTGGGACAAGTTTTGAAATCACCGAAGCCTCACTTTTCCCAAATTAAAAATAGAAATAATGGAAACTCTCATAGGTTTGTTGTGCAAATTAGGCAAACTCATGCACAGAAAACATAGAACAGTGTCTACCACAGAGAGGGCTCAGTACATGTCACTGCCTGCATTCTGTGTTCTCTGTTCTACTTCTCTGCATGACCCCGGCCAAGTGGCTCCGCGGTAGCACCCCCTCACTCCCAACAAACACCTATTTTCTCATCTGTAAAATAAGGGGGATGGACTTGATAATTTTATGGTTTCCTTCCACCTTCAGGATGCCAGTGTCATATATGGAATATCCATTTTACGCATGTACACAGATTTAAATAACGAGCCTGGCTCAGGGAAAGCCCCCTCAGCCTGGACTTTGCTTCCTTTCCAAAGCATTTCCTTTCTCTGAACATGCCATTTGCTGGCTCTCGTATTTTCAATACAGAGCCCATTGATGACTGTGAAAAGGAATGTCCAGTGCAGCTGCGGGTCCACTTGAGCCCTCCGAGCAAGCGCTCTCAGCACTGCTCTGTCTGTGAGCCCTGTGTTTTCAGAGTCTGTTGTTGCAGAGATGTCTGGAATCCTCAACACCTGCACTTCAGCTTCCTGGGCATTTCCACTCCTCTCCCCCTACCCCCCACCCTCATCTCCCATTTGCATCTGAAATGCAGCTGCTGGGGCCCCATTGAGGGGAGCCAAATGGACAGGCCATCTCCTTGTTTGGTCACCCTCCCCTGAGTCAAACCGAATCTGAAGCTCCTCTGTGCGAGGTCTTTTGTTGCCTTGTCATTATGTTTAAATGAACCTCATCTGCAGGAGAATTTTTTTTTAATAAAATAAAATAAAACCACCACAAAAAGACCAAAGCAGATGACATCTGTTCTTTCGATGAAAGCTTTTTTGGTCCTGAATTAGAGTAAAAAAGAAGAAAAGGAAAAAAATAAGAATGAGGCTGGGCCTTATTTGTACCATTCCTCCCATAAAACAAAACAAGCAAAATTAGGGTATGCTGGGGGCCAACGGGGATGGGATGGAGAGGACAAACAAAAGGAGCTCTTCCCACTTCTTTGGCAATTTTGTCCTCATGTCACACCGGGAATATTCAAACAAAAGCACGTGATATACCACGTACTTTAAAAATATATATTTAAATTATATTCTGTGCTCATTTCATGGGCAAAATATTTAACAACTCTTTAGCTGTTCTCCAGGCTTTCTCCAGTAATCTTTGTTCATTGAATGCTGCAGCTGGGTCTGATGTAGGTGGTACCTGGAACATCATTTGTGAAACAATGATCTACAGGTTTGATAATCCCCAAGTCTCCATTTCTACCTTCCTCTGGAACTTTCAGTTTATTTCAAAATCCCTTACTTCTGACTAGGAAATTTATCTACAGCTTCAATGTCATGTCCAGGTCCTTCCTAGCTCCTATCTAGTCAAACTTTTGTCCAAGTTCCAAAGAAAAGACTCCTTCCTGTTCCAAATTAATGTGGTAAAGGAAGCTCCTCACCTCCCTCTTTAAATCCCTAAAACTGTTTTCCACCTGAAGCTTTTCTCTTCCATCTTCCTCACAGTCTCTGATGTCCACAAGGTCCCTTCGACAGCACAGAACATGTGACATATGGGGAGGTGGTACAAGGAAGGCCACCAACTGGCCTTGAGTCTCAACCAAGTGCCAGAAATTCTTTGAAATCTCACAGTCTTTCCTAATGACTCTGAGAAAGAAGGCTTTTCCCTGAATTTTCCAACATGGAAACTGTGGCCTAGGCAGGTAAAGTGACCATGGTCACTTAACTCTGTGTCCGACACAGTGCAAGGGCTTGTCACCTGTAAATGACAGAGATGGCACATGAACTCAGGTCTAGCTAGTCAAATTGGCCAACTCTTCAATTCCAGGCTGGCACCTTTCAAGGAGTGGAAATCTCGGAAGAAAAATCTGGCACAGAGCTGGAAGCTCTCTCCCAGCCTCAGAACCTTAGTAGAATTCTGCATGGCAGACATAGGAAAAAGCCAAAGCAGCAGGGCCAAAATCTACTTCTATTGGAATGCATACAGTGTTGGAGGGAAATAGCTGGTTCTCACCCCTTTCAAATGTTTTCAGCCTAATCAAGTCTCCCAGGCAGGCATCATATTGTCCAAGGAAGACACTTGGTCTTGCTCCTGTAGCATATTTCTACACTCCCATCAAATTAGGTTCTCACAGGTCAGGGAACTTGCTATTTTAAGAGAATGGATTTTTTTTTTTCAAACTCCCTAATTGAGAACCCATTCATTAAAATGAGAACCCATTCTCTAGGCCAACATAATAAATTTCTATTTTGATGATAGTGGTTCCATTACATCTTTCTTTCTCTTCTGGTCATCCCACATGCTTTCTAGGATTTTCTCCTTGGGACGTACACGTGGAACATGTTTGCAAACTCCCAAAGTTGGATGGCTCCAAGCAAAGATTGCTTTCTAGATTGCTAGTTACGAATGAGTGAGAAGTTTGGATTTGCTTACTATTAAAACCCCTCCACATCTTGGCAGTCCAGAGGCTGAAATCTAGCACACCTCTAAGGCTGAGATGGAAAGTCCAACATGAGGTCAACCTACTGACTGCCTCTTCTTCTAAACTCAACCCATTTTCCCACTTTCCTGAACTAATAACTGGCCCCGCCGTAAGGACACTCTCCTCCCATCCTGGGCTGAAGGAATCACATGGACTCTGAAGTGGCCACAGAAGACCAGGGAGAAGCCAAACTGTCAGCTTAATCATCAGTTAAAATTTTTGATGTCAGAACACTACCTATGGGATTTAGTCTTAAGTGTCCTATAAAGTTGGTATTTTGAACCCCCATTTTATCTATAAATAGAGTTCAGAGGTATTTACTGCCCTTCTTGGAGATGAGCAGTCCTGTGACTCTTTTTATTTTTACCTGCTCTCTGATTTGTGTATCGATCCCAGGAGAAATTCTTGGGCTAGAAAGACATCAGAGCCATGGGGTCACACACCTGGAGAAACTCTAGGCTCTGGAACCTCAGGGCTGGAGCAACAAAGGGAAAGGGAAGGCGGAAGAAGGCCAGGGGACTGGCGGTGGTGTTTTTGAGAAGAGTTTGGGAGAATACTGGCATTATGCACCTACTGTCTTCTTCAATGTCTTAAGCATCTCCTTTAGCATCTCCAAGGTTATTGAGACAACAAGAAACTCCTAGAGAAAGGAGGAATGGTGAACAGTGAGTCTTGAACTGCTGACTTAAGTGTGCCCTAGGATTTATCTGGCTTCTTAAATACAGAGGCAATGAAGCAGATAAAGAAAACAAGATTCAGTAATGATGTAGTTAGCCTTGCCCCTGGCATGGAATGAAGAACATGGACCACATCCAATCCTATGATAAGACCAGTGAACTTTAATCAGAGGGCAAAAGACAAAAATCAAAACTCTGCATCTCACATCTCTTCCATGACCAACCTGCATCTAACATCTCAAAGCTGAATGGAACAAATATCAAGATGTATGCCATATCTAACTGTGGAATAAAGATGATTATCACAATCTTCTGGATAAAGAGTTTTTAATATGAAACTCAATAGCTTACCATTCCTTCTTTCAATAAATATTAAGCTTCTACTATATGCCCAAAACTTGATTTAGAGGCAAACAAAGTAGACATAAAGCTTATAAACTAAAGTGAAAACAAAGCACAGAAATAAATATTAAGTTATACATTATGATATATTAATGAGAGGGAAAGAATAGGAAAGTTGGAGGAAAAATAATAGAAGGAATGGCATAATTTACATGGATGGGTCAAAGGAATTTCTCTGTGAAGAGGGACATTTTGTTGTGAGCTGGGAAAGGAAAACAAGGAAAGTAAGGCAACAATAACAGCTTGTGCAAAGGTCCTGAGGTTGGGACTCCAGTGACCTTTTAGCAAAGGGGATGGGGTAAGAGAGAAGGTCAGAAGTCAAGGCAGGAGCATAATAAATAGGTCTTCTAAACTTTGGCAAGAGCTTTGACCTTTAAGTGCTAAGTGCAATGAGAAGCCTTGAAGGCTTCTGGATGGGGAGAGATGTAATCTTGTTAACTTTAAAAAATCTCTAATTGTGGGAAATAGGTTGGATGAGGTTGGGAGACTAAAGCTCAAGTCCCTATAAAATTGATAAATTGCACTCAGGCTAACAGTAGTCCTAATCCTAGACTCAATCCACCAGTCTTTTGGTAAAAACCATTATTTACGATTCATCATATTAAAAATATGTCATTTTATCAAACAGAATCATAGTTTTCTTTTTTCAACTTTCTTATTAACTAAAATGATCTGAACTCCTAAGTGCTTGCTTTAGAAGAGCATAACGTGTAGATGACTTCCTGGTTACCTTTTCCGACTTTCCAGGTTTTCCAAGAATAGTGGTTGATAAGGTAGCCATAATTGGAGAATAAGTATATAGGTCATTTGCATCCGATTCTCCTCCCCAGCCTCAACCTCATTACACAGCAGCAGCAACAAATGTCAGTGGCAGGAAATACACAAGAATTAACCACAATTTTTTTTCATCCAAACTTACACACACACTGTCACATACACATACATTTAGTTTAAAGTGGGGTGAGGAGAGGTAGTCAGCCTTCTCACATTTTTAACCAATAGGATTTCATATCAGTCTTCAAAACAACAGGCTTTCAGTAGGCTGACCTTTTGTGATGGAGAGTTTTGTGGGGGAGAGGAGAGAAAGGAGAGAAAAAAATTGGGCTTTGCATCATTTGTCACCCTAATAGTTAAACACTGAATCAGTCTTATGTTACAGGCACATTAATTTGATTAAGATACAATCCATGGGTCATTCAGGCATACAAAGTACTCTTGCTTAATTGCAAAATTAACAATGAAATAGGATAAATCATTACCAAACTGGAGGCTATCCGGGACCCCTCCCCCCGCCACACACACACCACATACACACACACTCAATTCATTTCTACATCTAATCTGTTTTTGACATTTAGAAGGAAAAATCTGCATTAAGGCAACAGGGCAGGGCAAACCAGCATCCGACTCTGAAGGTTGAGCTAAAGGGGCTCAGAACAGGAACTGCTAAGAGACCCATCCCACTTGCGCTTCTGAGAGTCCCTCAGCCTCCAGAGTGTTCATAACTACCTCAGACACACAGCACTACAGGAAGCTATCTGGAGCCTTAAAAAATTCACTTTGCAATCTGAAGACTGAGATCCCAGTTTCCATTTTGACTACGTTACTCTTTCCTACCACCTTTTTTTGTTTGTTTAGGAACAGTCTAATTTTTAAGCCCTGAACAACTTCTAATAAAGTATCTACCAATTGTCTACCATATTCCATGTACTGTGTTATGTGAGGAAAACATAAAAAACAAGACTTGGATTCTGGATCTGGCTAGAGGGTCACTGGTTCTCTCTCTTCTGTGATTCCAGGAGAAACACCTGGCTGTGGCTTCCTGCCTATTCTGTGCGATGGCAGAGGCACGCAAAGCAAAGCACCGTGGAGACGTAGAAGAGGAAATTAACCAGGGGGCGTGAGGAGAGTAGGTGTGATTTGAGTTGGCCTTAAACTGAATTAGGAGGAGTTGTTCATTTGGAGAAGGGGAGGGGAGGGTATTCCCAGCAGAGGGAACAGAATGAATCAAGGCAGGGAAGCTTGGACGCACATGAGGTATTCGGTCATTACCGCGACAGCCAGGTGTTTTTCCCACCTTGGGAAAAAGCATTAGTAGCCAAACATATACTCCAAATATCAGAGAATTAAGCATTAATCCCATACTGTATAGAGGAAAGCACTCTGAACTGGTTTTCAGGAGACTTATTGCTCCTGTATCTAACACACATCTGATTATTTCATCTGCATGTGCCTCAGTTTGCTCAGCTACGAAGTGGGAAGATGCATGTCCCATCTATTTCATAGGGTGCTTTTGAAGGTTAAGTGGGAAAATATATGTGAAAATTTAGCTTCAAGCCTTTAAATCTTTGATAGCAGTGTAAAGCACTGACAGCAAATTGAAGAAGGTGCAATTCATGTTTATTTTAAATGGACTTTTCATGACAAATAAGAGGGGCCACCCAGTCATCCAGTGACTGAAATATAGGGAGCAGGATTAAGACAAGCTTGGAGATCTTTGTGTGTGAGTGGACTTTATATTTCCTTCTATTTAGAAATGTGGGCTTATTCACTGTCTTATTCACTTAACAGATTAATAAAACTGTTTCATAAAGAACATTCAAACTGAAAAATAGAACTGAGTATCTAAACGACTTATTCTGTGTCCTTGCAAATGATCCTATCTCTGGACCAATAAGCTCAATCACCGGGAATTTCTGAAGGCCTCTGGTCAGATGAAAAACAGGCGTGATTTGATTCAGAAAAGAGTTTGGAAACACTTTCAGCCCCAAGACTTCTTAACTAACCAGTGCAGAGTCTGCAGCCAACCCCCACATGGATGACCATTTTAGAGTTTTCAGAGAGCAGACTCCGGGTAATGCAGCGTGTGGCTAAAGAGAATGGTGTTTATGTTATGGCTATAAATGTAGACTATACACTCCCTAGAAACTTTGTGATAAGACAGGGGACTTTCTAGATGTGTTCCTTGCTGGCATCCCAAGGGGGTTGGAGAAAATGAAGGAATGAGAAAAGCAAACTCATCCATAGGTTGAGGGGAAGATTCAGCCTTGCATGACGCCTGATGTCACCAGACCCTGAGAAGAAGAAAGACCCAAAAAGTTTACTGTCCTTTTGTACCATTTCGAAAAAGCTTAAAACAATTTATAAACACAGATGTCCATTTCATTATTGCTAAAGTACTTTATCTTTCCAAAATGCAAAGCCTCCCCTTCCCTCATTTTAAGAGATATTGAGCAGATTGAGGGAGAAACCCTTTGAAACCTGCATATCTGTGGTGATCCCCACTTCAGGATGGAGCTAGAGCGGGCCTTGACATTTGTTCCGCCCCTCCCAGACAGAGATTACATCTCTGTGTTGTCCTGCTGTTGCGTGGAGAAGAAACAGCTATGCTGTAACTCAGGGACTCTGGGGAGGGGCCAGCTTTGCTGTTTGTCCTTGAGCAAATTAATTTACATTTCTGGCTTTGGATCTTTTTCATCATTATCCTCAGGAGGTAGACATGACCTCTAATATCCCTTTCAGTTCTGATACTTTGCAAAACTAGGATTCTTCCGACTGTGCTCTATTAATTGAGCAAGAACCAAGAGCCATGAAGAAGATCATAGCCAGCACTTTGGTGTCTTCCCCTCTGAAGTGAGTATAATCACAATCATACCTACTTTGCAGGGTGACTGGAAAGATTAGATATAATAAATGCAAAGTTGCTAGCACAGTGTCTGGCACCCTGCAGGTTCCCCCATAAATAGAGACTTTTAAATCAAAACCTAAAGATTTCCAGTCTGAGCCTCTGCTAGTCTGATCTCATATCTTCACAGTCCTGGCATCCTGTGGCCCTTGACTTACTCTTGGCCACCGCAAGCTCTAAGTTGAAGCACTAGACGGATGTTTTCAACTCTTCTATTCCACCCAGAGACCACCCAGAAAGTCTGAAGTTTTCTGCTTTTTTTGAATGGAACCTTGTTGGCCATGAGTGCCAGTTAGCTCTTGTGTCTGTGTAATAGTCCAAAGGACGCCTTTGCAAAGACCAGCCTTTTGCCCCAGTGCGCTTGAACTGCAAAAGCTCCGTCCAGCCCCTGCAATGGCCGGAGGGGGACATCTAGGGAACTGGAAGCCCCATTCAGGGATCATCACATCCTTCTGCATCTCTTTTGCCAAGGTGCCATCCTCCTAGGGCTACAAGCACCTGGGAAGGAAAGTTTTCATCACAACAGCCATGTCCTTGCAGGCAGAGTGCAAGCTGCAAGTGTAGAAATAAGCCTCGCTTGCTCAGAGTCCCCACCCCCTGCAAACCTGAAAAAAAAAATCAGAAAATTCCACTTGCTTTTTCCTATTTAATGAGGTCGAACATTCTTAAGGAATGAAAAGCACAGCTCCAGCCTAGCTTTTAATTAGCTTCAGGAGTCCTTGTTTCAAGCTAGCCTCATTCCCAAAGCTATTCTCTCTCTGCTCTGAATGAGATGGAAATTCAATTGCATTCGCCCTGTCAAGTCATAATAAGATGCTCCCCCCACCTTCCAAGGTCACATGGGGAAGACACTCAGAAGCCAGACAGACACTGCACTTTTTGACCCCAGCAGGACACTAGAATCTGAAAGAGGCAGTTGAAAGAACTCTAGTGGAGATGGAATTTGGTAATGTTTTTTTGTAACCCACCACGTGAACTTGGGCCGGCTTCCTCCATGTGCACAATGGAAAAAATAAAGAATTTCAGAGCCAAACAAACCAGGGATCTAATCCCACTTTCTTGTCTGTGCGATCTCTATACTCTTGCAGCTCTGTGCCTCCTCTATGAAGGAGGCATCTAGGTCCACCCTGTAGGGTACTGGGAGGAATCAAAGACTGTGAGTAAAGCATTATATCTGGGGTGCAGTAGGTAAAGGAACTTTGTACTTCACTTTCCTCACATCTGCACAACAGAAAGTCACCCCCACTTTGCTGGTTTCACTGAGTTGAATTAATAACCCAAGGAGACAATGTGTATTCAGAGTGTAAGGAGCCTGGGGTTTTGTAGTTAGTAGGAGGTCAGGGTTCAATCCCTAGTCCTGCCCCCTCCTGGCTGCGAGACCTTGGGCAAGTTCCAGACATCAGTTTCCTGGTATTTAAAATGGGGAGAGTAGCAGTAGCTCTCCATAGGCTTACTGTAAGATCTAAGTGAGAGAGTGTACAAAAAGCCCTTGCCCAGCACCTGGCACATGGTAAGTATGTAATAAATATTAGCTAATAATGGCAGCCGTGGCATCTGAGAGTACGTTGTAAAATTTAAAAATCCTCTAAGATGTCCATCTCCAATCCTTTTTGGAAAGAATATGCCAATGTTACTGGTGCTTATGTAAATGTAAGTGGTTATTATTTATGTACGAGAACATTACTGAGTATTAGGCAGGAAGAGAGAGAGAACAACACAGAGGAAGAAAAAATTTATGATGGGCTTCAAAGGGGAAAGAGGAGAACATAACTTCTCACTCATCCCAATAGAAGCGGTCCCTGTAGGTTATCTCAGAGTTGCCTGGGTGCAAAAGTTCTATCAACAGTCTTGTCCGAGGAGAGAAAAAGCTGGAAGGAATGGAATGGAAAAGGGGAAGAAGCCCTCATTCTATTTCCTCTAAAATTAATCCTAAAGCTGTATTTATCCAACAGAATCTTACTAAACACCCACCCCAGGGGAGATGCAGGGACACAGCAGGCCCAGCTCTGCCCTCAGGGAATCTGTAGTCTAATGAGGACCTTACAACAAGGACATAAATAACTAATTAAAGGTAGAAAGTGAA
>PVIJ01009788.1:11381-38920 GCA_004024925.1 Scalopus aquaticus
ATATATATATATATATATATATATATATATATATATATATATATATATATATATATATATATATATATATAACAGAGCTAGAAATTTAGATTAAAGCAAAAAAGAAATGGCAAAGGTAATGTGACTATTGAATTAAGCATCAGAATCAGCTCCGAGCTTCCTGGAAGTCAGGATAAAATGGGAAACACGTTGTTATAATTGGAGATTTCTTCAATGGCAGCATTCTCTTAGGCAAAATATGCAGAAACCTAGATGAGGTCTACCTCAGTAATCTTGCATCTGTAGGTCTATCGACCAAGGCAAAGTCATGGACGTCTATGGAATTTTGAGACCTTCAAGTGGGCACTGACCATTATCAACCTTTCCAAACATGATTTTGAAAAACCATGTATGAATTGCTAAACTACATTTTGTTTGCTTTTCCTTTCCCTTAGGCCTGTTTCTCAGCTAGCAGCTATGCAGAACTCAAGCTGTTTCACTTACATTTATCAGGAAATACGTACTTTAAAACACTGAGCAATCTTTGTATCATTATGCTAGACCTGCTAATTTTATTTTCAACGTGATTTCAATGCTCCGAGGTCTTTGATCTGCCACAGGGCTCTTGGGTTAATTGCCTCTGTTTTCAAGTCATCTCCATTTAGACAGGTAGGTGGGAGTGAGTAGAATTAGCCAATTGTACAGAAAAATCAAAGACACTTGCTTGCAAGGGTACCTACTTCTGAGAATTACCATGAATTTTATATGCCACTGACTAAGAAAGGAAGGAAGGAAGTGACATCTTTAAGATCCTGGCTTAGGTGGCCTGTGGTGAACAAGACCAGCTGTTATTTTTCTTCTGGCGGGTTTCTGACCTGTTGTGATGTCTTTTATAATCTGGGAGTACCTGAAACTTGTTTGCAGATATCATGGTTTGCCCCCTTTTTTATTGTCATCCTTAAAAGGTTCAGGAACTTCATGAGGAAGAATGAATGAATGTCAAACAGAGATGGGGAAGAAGTGCTGAACTGAAAGCAAGCAAAAGAATTGCCAGATAAGGAGGGAGATAAAGATGGTCAGAAGACATGGCATCTGACCGTTGCTCTGAACCCTGCAGTGTCCCTGAAAAAGAGTCCCAGCCTCCGTCACTGGACAGCAAGCCCTGGCCTGGCACAGGACTGGACAGGGCCTGGTAGCTCGTGCCGGCCAATACCACACACATCTGTTTGATTTGGCACCACTCATCGCCAGCTGCTGGCCCCGAGTCAGAAGGGGCAGGTGGGAGCGTTGGGAAGGGGATTATCCACAGTTGTTCCAAAAAGAGGGAAAGGGAGGAGGCCAGTGGAATGAGGCTGAGACCCGGGGCAGGCAGGGGCAGGAAGCCCACAGCTGTGGTAGGGGTGTAGGTGCTAATCACCCTCTGCGGCAGGTGAAGGCACTGAGTCAGAGTGGAGAGGCACTGGGATGTGCCTTCTGTAGAAATTTAGGCACTAGGCCAGCTTCGGGTAGAGTGTCAGGAAAGCGTTATCACTCTCCCCTTTGACCCGTCTACAATTCCACTAAGAATGAGCCTTTCCAGACTTCCAAACTAGCCATCCCATAGATTCCCTCTTTATCCTACAAGATGAAACCTTTTGTTTTCTGCCTTGAACCAAGTTGTTTTTTTTTTCCCTCTCTTTTTAAGTTCATAAAGACTTACCTTCTCTAAGCAGTTAAAATCCTTCTAACTCCTGGAGAGAAAGCTGGACAGAATAAGTCTGCCACTTAACAGAGGATCCAGGAAGTACAAGCAGCACACCGGAAGTCACCTGGATGTGCCAGGGGAAGAACAGCTCTGGCAGGTGCTGAGAGTCTTCCACCTCGGCACCATTTGCTCTGCCAAAATTTGCTCTGTTGAAAATTTCAACCATGTACCTAAGGTTGGGGTTGGTGAGTGGTGAATTAGGCACCAGAGGGGAGGCATGTGAAATCTTACACTGGGGTAAGTTCTCCTGTGTAACCACTGATTCAACATCATGTCCCAGAAACATGTTCTTTCTCTCAAGCAGCTCGCCCAGGGGGCCATCCATTTCTAGGTCTTCATCCAGGATCCTTTACCTGAAGAAAATCCATTCAAGTAACTTCTGCATATCTGAAAATCGCACATGCTTATTACCTTTGTTTCTGAAAATTTTCTTTCTCACAGGGTATGACAAGTAACAAGAGGCAGGACACCACATTGCAGTGAGACTAAGTCCTGTATCTGCTCGCTGGGATAGCAGGATCATTTTCTGCTAGGAAACCCTCAGGACCGAAGAGTGTCAAAATAGCAGGACAAGGGATTCCAACTCAAAGAAAAAATTTCATCTGTTTTGTCCTAAGAATGTAGAGTCTGGCTGAAGAATGCCTGAGATGCAAATCCTCCCTCTATCACTTAATAGCAAGGTGACCTTTCTTCTCTGACTTAAAGGGAGGATGATAACAGAACCTACCACATAAGGTGACTGTAGCCAGTGAACTCCCCTTACTGATGACATGGACTTAGACTAGTGGTTCCCAAGAGTGGAAAAACAGCTTTGTCCTAGATAGGATATCCCCATTCCTGGCATACAACCTTCAACCTACCACCGGTTTCTCTTCTAAAAATTCCCTAATACCCCAGCCCTCTGTGCCACTGCAATTCAACACACATGCTCATACAGAGAGTTCAGAGAGACAGTTAAACTCTCCTACTCAGGAAAGAAGATAAGCCAATTACAGATAAGAAATATGAGATGGCAAATCTGATTTCTCAGCAACTTCATGCACCCAGGCTTCCTTTTTTTTTTGTTTTGTTTTTGTAAACAAGTTTATTTAGTAATAAATAAATGACCCATGATAAATACACCACAGATATTTGAAGTAGGTGGTTTCATAAATTTGAACATTTGTATACACTTGTAAATCCACCACCATAATCAAGATAATGAACATACCATCGTCACTCAATGTCTCTATGGGTCTTTTTGTTCAAGCCAGTGCTACATTAAGCCCCTGAGGGCCATTCAGGTCATTCCCCAGACTGGGTCTCCTTGCTCCTCCATCCAGAAGAAGATCATCCTCTGGTTTTTACAAAATTCCTGGCTCTCCCTTTCTCCTCTGGATCTCAGTCTTTGGCTTCCCTTTCTGTCCAATTTCTGGACACTGTCACATTCCCCACCCCCTTACTCACTTGGATCTACATCCCCACAGTCACTCCCCAGCCCACTCCACCTTCAACCTCATGCCTGACACTGCACAGCTGTACAACAGCCACTGCCACAATGATGTGATAAAATAAGTGATGCAAAGCACAGGCAGCGATAGCCCCCTGCAGAGTGCCTTCCTCAGAAGTCCCCACTGCTGCCCATGACTTAGAAATTGATAACCTCATTAATGCTCTGAGAGTTCCCAACTTAATGTTCAGCGTTGATGCTGAAGGCCTTACTGTGACCAGCATCAATTCCAACTCTTTCTGACCTTGTACCTTTGATCCTGTAACTCAGCTTGTCTTTGAAACTGTATTCCTGATTTCATCATCTACCCAGTGCCCTCATTCCTACAAAGCTGTTGGCCCTCCCAGGATTGGAGTAGCCACCAGCAGCCTCATATCCTGCCTGGTACCTTCAAGGACTGACGATCCCAGGTTTCCACTGGCTTGATGATACAGCAGAAATGACTTGAGATTTGAATTCCCATTTCACCACTTCTTAATGTGACGAGCCAATTCATCTCCACAGGCCTCAGTTTCCTCATCTGTAAAATAGGGGGAGAAAAAATCCAACCCTGGCAGAGATGCTATGAAAATTTGTGACAGTAAAGGCACATAGGTTGACATACAGTACTGCTCAGTGAACAGTGGCTGTTTTTCTTTGGTTGGCCATCTCCTATGGCCAACTTGAAGCTGGCTGACACCTGACCTGTCACCTTCTACTTATCACTCTCATACCTAATCACCTCATCTGGTCTCTGAGTTCCAGCTCTTCCTGCTCCTAAAAGTGAGTTCCTCTGTCTCTATTCTGACTGCTTACTGCCTATGTGCAGGAGTGGCTCCCACCAGCCCACAGAGGTGATCATGGGCATTCCTTTCCCGCCTTCTGTTCAGTGACCACCATGTTGGTAGCTTGAAATGGATGCTGGTGGGGCTATTTACACCAGAGTAATCAGCAAACACAGCAATGAGACTCTTCCCCCTGGAGAATTGTTTGCTTATGGCGTTCCAAGGCAGACCCTCCATTCTTTCTATACCTTCTATGGACCTGATCATCAGACCTGACACTCAAGTGGAGCCCTTTTAAGAGAAAATGTCTATAGAAAAAAACTCTTATGAGAAGTTTTCTTATGGAAACTGACCAGCCTTGCATTTCTGTGAGTATGTATCTAACTCCATGCCAAAGTCTACAGAACAGCTCTCCATGTAGGGATGGAAACATGACACCAGGAAACAAACAAAATGTCTAAGGCATATACATTAACCTCAGGATTAACCCCACCACTAATGAGAACTCGTCAGCACGGCCAAGACATTTTCTTCCCGCTGGGCTCCCTCCTGATGACACAGGCTCCAGGGGTCGAAGCCTTTGCCTGTGCTCTCTGATGGAAATCTTTCAGGCCCTAATGACCGTGTCCTTCACATCACTCCTTGGATGCTTCTGGCTTGGTAACACTATTGTCCCATCGCAAAAAGGATATAAAAGAAGATGAGTCCTTAACAAGTGAAAAAGGAAGATCTGCTCTTCCTTTTTTTTTTTTTTTTTTTTTGTGAAGGCTCTAAATCATGTAGCTGCTAAGGTGCAAGCCTTTGTGGATTTGAATCCTTTTCCAATTTGTGCTTTTCAAGACCTGAGCAAGGGCTTTGTCCCTCTACAATGTTCAATTCAGATTTTTTTGTACAGAGGAACAGATTTGAAACTTGTAATGGACCACTCTTACCTTTATGCCCCCTTGAAGGAAGACTGTAAACAAATAGATGGGTGAGCATGTGTGTGGTGGAATGGAAGGAGCCATGTTTTCTCCTTATAAGGAAATGTGTTCTCATGGGTGTTAAAAAGCGCACCATCATCTGAATAGAGGAATTCTGTCCATCTACGTGGGTCTTCTTTTTACCATATTTTGCTCCTGCCAGTATGTGAAAGGACTCCCAGAGTCCTTCTGCCCATTAAACTTTAAATCTACTTTCTCCCACTGGATCCATAAACTCTACCCATTTTCCTCCTTCTGCAATTCCAGACTACCTACCAAATGTGAAACATTTCTCACCACCCTGTCCCCTCCCATATGCCCACCTTTGACTTGCTGCCTCTGAGACAGGGATTTAGGCCTTTTTTTTCATTTTGATGCCTTAATGATAATTTTCACAGGAACACCAACTGAGAGTGACAAATGTAGGGAAAAACAAAAATTCCAGAATCTCTTCTACAATTTCCTTCCTCAGGTCTCTGGCCAACACTAAATTGGGAAATGTGAGTAAATATTCCCTAATAAGCCTTTTTTTTTGTCTCCTTTATTCTCTCCTATTGCCTTTAGAGCAATATCTCCTGTGTCATCCGAATACCACCAGTAATGCTACGTCACCACTTACAATCACTTTCTCACCCATTACTCCCAGGAGCTTCTCTGTCCCTGAGGCATTGGTGTGACTGCCATCTTTTAGATAGGCCAATGAGTTGGGTGGGAATGAAGGCTGGGTAGATGCCAAGTCAGAGCCTCCTACATCCCTCCCCCCACCCATTTTGTCTTACAAGGAAATATAGTGATATGCACTGACTCTATGTGACCCTTAAAGACACACACTTCTATTTTCTACCCACTGGCAGTGCCATTTGTTCCTGCCCAAAGACCAGATCTTGCCTTTCATTTTGACATAGTAGCTGAGAATCTCAAACTGGACATCCAGATGAATTCCTGCTATCCTTCCAAAATCTAGGATTGAGCCAGGTCTGGATCAAGATGAAAAACTGCCATTATTCCAACACTAGCTTTTTATTTCTTGCTTTATTCTTATTTCTTTCTTTATGTCTTCCTTTTCAATTATTTTATTCACTACTCCAAACTATAGAACTTCAGACTTCCTTAATTATTTTTCCAAATTTCTAGTCCAAATTAACACAGAAACATGTAGACTCTTCAAAAACTGAATATCTCATCTCTACTCCATGTAGTAGTAAAACAATATTAATTTAAAATAACCATTAAATTTAAATATTGTGCTAACTTTCTGACCTTTATAACTAGGTAACTTTTCTTTCTATGTAAGTCAGGTATCTCCAGTGCTTCAGCAGATTATGAAATGGAGAGGAACAGGGGGCTTCTTGGTGCCAAGCTTAAGAGGTCATCTTATTAATCAATTGACTAGAAAATTAATTATTCATTTGACACATACTTACTAATCACTTAACCCGGACCCCTATAGTACTTAAGATGCAGTAGCACATATTTAATGTGAGTCCATTATCCATGCCTTCCAGTTAAATTGTAAGGTCCTTCAGAAGGATCTGGTCTGGTTGCCATTACCTGTTTTATAACGTTGGGAAATCATTTCACTTCTCTGAGCCTCAGTTTCCCGTTGTGGGAAGTAGGCCAACACAGCATTCTAAATCTACTGATTCTTCTGCCCATTTAATTAAGCAAATGTGGTTTAAGCCCAGAATATAAAAGCTACTAGAGGAGCTCAAAGAAGGAGGAATTAGGTGTTATTTAAGAGGAATCAGATCACTGTTGAAACTTAGAGATCGATACTTAGAAGTTTATCACACAATTCTGTCCATTTCAGTACATATTTGAATATACCCTGACTAAAAAAGAATTAAAATGAATAGAAGGAAACATAGCAGCCTTCCCTACGCAGATAGCAGCTGAGCAGAATTGAAGCACAGATAGAATTGCAAAGAGCCACTGACTAGGTCAGGGGCCATTCCAGGTAGGGGACATCACGAGCATGGAGACTGGCAAACAAGGTGTTCACAAAGCCAGGGAGTAATCATGTGTGGCTGCAGCCCAAGGGGCAAGAAGGGAGCGGAGGCAGATGAGCTGGAAAGGTATCGTGAGGTCAGAGCCAGGGACCTAGAGATGGATGGTGAGGGGCCTGAGCTTAATAAATTTCCAAGGGAAAATGACCTCACCGGGCAAACCCGAGCTGGCCCTACCCTACCGTCCGGGCTCAGGCAGGCCTGGGAGAAGGGCAGAAACTGGCAGAGGAGCACACTGGCAGCACCACTGGGCTTGTTTCTTAACCAGGAAACAAGGTTTCCTGTAACTCAGACCCATGAATCAGCATTTCCTCTGTCAATAATACACGGCAAGAAATGCAACAGCACAGGGCTTGGGGGAATGGAAGAAAGGAAGGAATATTCCATGACACAGCTGGGCGCTGCCCTCCTTTCCCCTCATGAAACCCTCCTGATAAGCTCCCAAATAACGCTCAAGTTTCATAAGATAAGTTTCTCTGAGAACCTCACAGTAGCTTGTGCAGATTAAGTCCTACGGAGCACCCAGCTCTCCTGTCAGTGTGCGCTTCTACCACCATGAGGAAAAGGAAGATCACCTTCTGAATTCTCTCATTGTGTGATGGCCAAGCGTTACTGTAATAGTGTTCTTTCCTTGCAGAAGTTTGAGTGTGTGTGATCTGCCTTTTAGTTTTGACTCTCCTCTGAATCGATTTTCATGATAATCCTGTGAAGTGTGCAGGGAAAATCAAACATATTTCGCAAGCCCAGATACCCAGGCAGGGAGATAAAAGGTTTCTTCCTAGTCAGATTCTGTTTTGAAGAAGTCAGAACTGACCCTACCTCTTTAAACTCCAATCTACAGTTCTTTCCAAGGTCACAGGCAAGAAATAAATAAGGAAACAAATACTGCTATATTTTAAATATATTTAATGATTATTAAGTTAATTACTAATATATTTAATTTAGAATAGGAAAAGATATATTGTATATGTCTTCCCTAGTACCAGAAGAGCTCCACTCACTTCCTCCTTTCATTCATTCATTTATCAAATATTTATTGTCTGTTCTATCTAAACGCTGTGTTCTAAACAGATTCAATAATGAACAAAACAGACAAAAAAATCCTGCCTTCATAAAGTTTGCATTCTAACTGAGAAACTCAGACAGTTAACGTGATAAAGGTTGAAATGCATTGTATGTTAGAGAATTAGTCATGCTTTGAGGAATCGAAAAGGCAGAGAGGAGGGTAAGAGGCATTGGGGGTTGGCAGTGATACAATACAACATAGGATGTTCAGTGAAAATGTGACATTTAAGTCAAGACTTAGAGAGGCGATCAAACCAGCCAGGTGGATATCTGGGGTGGAGGGGGGTCAGCAAAAGGAACAGTGAATGCCAAGGTTTTCAGGTAGAATCTATTTGGCATGTCCCAGGAACAGTAAGGAGTCAGCTGTGGGGGAGGGGAGAGCAAAAGAAAAGCTTGAGGAAGGAGAGTGGAGACTGGGCGTGCCTCCTGCACAACATTTTAAAGAATTGGAATTGGCTTAGAGCACTTGCTATCCTTTACTCAAAGTCAAAACTGAAACCAACCAACAAAATAAGAGAAAACAAAAACAAAACAAGATCTAGGAATAAAATACAAAACAAGAAAAGCATTGTGTGTGGGGGGGGTAGTCATATAGTTAAGGAAGACAGGGAAAGAAAAGGCAAGGGACATGGGGGAAGAGAAAAGAAAAAAGTGGCCGTGGTCCCTTCCCCTGTGGTCAGTCTCTCTCTCTCTCTCTCTCTCTCTCTCTCTCTCTCTCTCTCTCTCTCTCTCTCTCTCTCTCTCTCTCTCTCTCTCTCTCTTTCTTCTTTCTTTCTCGGATCTAGAATCCTGACCCAGGATCCAAACCCTCAAGTCAACTGCTACAGCTGTTCCCTGAGAAAGCCGTGCAGAGGGAAATTCAGATAAAG
This sequence comes from Scalopus aquaticus, assembly GCA_004024925.1. Taxonomy (NCBI): domain Eukaryota; kingdom Metazoa; phylum Chordata; class Mammalia; order Eulipotyphla; family Talpidae; genus Scalopus; species Scalopus aquaticus. Next base: position 20,260 of record PVIJ01009788.1, read on the forward strand.
GAGGAACTTATTACCAGAAGTTTGGGCTCACTAGGACCCATCAGGCCTCCTCCTGCTCAGGACACAGGCTAAAAACAGAACAAAACCTCCTGAATTTCTTCTCTCAGGCCTTCCAAGGACAAAGGCCCTCCAAGCAGATCCCACTCCCAAGCAGCAGGGGTAGACTATCCCAGCTACAGCTCAACCCCCCCAACTCAGGAGTCCATAATGCCCCTGCATTTGACCCTGCCTCCTCCTTGAGGGTGGAGTCTACATTATGAACAGGGTCAGAGGGAATAACCTCACACTCACTGAGGAAGTCTACCCTCCCTCACTTTTTCTTCTTTTTCTTTACTAGCCCAATGGACTTAACAGACACACTCATTCCCAATTTATCCTGTTCAGCCTCCACTACCACCTCCCCACTGCCTTGGAGAGTTTGGGAACATTTTCTTTGTGACAGTTCTCTAAACTGTCACCTTGGGACAAGTCAGAGGGTGGTTTAGCCCCTCAAAATCTTTTATGAGTGTGTCATTTGCCTCCAGAAGTCATTGAAATAGATTAGACTGGACAATACTCCAAGTCAACAATGGACACTAGGTGGAGAAGTCCCTCACCATTTTCTTAAGTAAGTGAGCAAACAAGAGAGAAGCTGTCAGTCAGAGACATGCCTGCCATTCCAGTCAATCCAGACAGAGCATGACTAGGCAGGGGAGTAAGAACAACTGAAACAACTCTTTAAACTGTTTCTACCTTTCGTGCCCTCTCCACCACCCCCTCCTATGCTCCTCCAAACACCCCCAACACCACTGACATCACCCTAGTTTGAATCCCCTCTGAATTCATTTTTTAATTAAACTTCTTATTTTGAGGCACTTGTAGATTCACAGGTAGTTGTAAGAAATAACACAGATAAGGCCCATTTGCTTTTTACTCAATTTCCCTCCGTGTTAACATTTTGCAAAGCTATAGTACAAGATCATAATCAATAGATTGATGTTAACAGTCAAGAGAACATTTCCATCACCACAAGATCTACCCTGTTGTCCTTTTATAGCCAAACCTACTTCCCTCCTGCTCCCACCCCCTCCTTATTCCCTGGCAACCAACATTCTGTTGTCTGTTTCTAAAATTTTATTAATTCAAGAGTGGAATCATGTCATATAGCACCTTCCTAGCAGGATAATTCCTATCAGGAGATCCATGCGGGTTGTGTCTGTATCATTAGTTGCTTTTTATTGCTGAGTGGTAGTCCATGTATGAATATACCACAGCTTATCCATCCACTGAAAGATATTTGAGTTGTTTCCAGTTGGGGACAATTATCAATAGGCTTGCTATAAAAACTCATGTACAAGATTTTTAAAATGCTCTTGGTACCATAAATGTTTATTTCTCTGGGATAAATATTCAGGAGCCCAATTGTTGGGCTTTAAGGTGCTGCATGTTTACTTTTATAAACAACACTGCCAAACTTTTTTCCAAAGAGATTATATCATTTTCCATTCCCAATGTATGAATGAACCAGTTTCTCTACATATTTTCTAGTACTTCATGTTCTCACTTTTTAAATTATTTTAACCATTCTGATGTAGAGTGATATGTCCTGTGTTTTTGTGTTTCCCTGATTACTACTGACCTGAATATCTTTCTATGTGTTTACTTGCTGTCTCAACTTGCTCTTTGGTAGAATGTCTTCATGTATTTTATCTCAGACTGGATTGTTGTTTTATAACCTTTGAGTTCAGAGAGTTCTGAATACATTATATATACACCAGTTCTTTGACATGTGATTTGCAAATATTTACTTTGTAGTTGGTAGTTGGTCTTTTCATCTTATTAACTGGTCGTTTTGCAGAGCAAAATTTTTTAATTGTGATGAAGGTTTACTTATCTTTTTTTTTTCTTTTATGGTTCATATGTTTGATGTCACATCTAAGAACTCTGCTTCATTCTGTTCTAGATCATGGAGATATCCTCCTAATTTTCTTTCCCTGTAAGCTTTATAGTTTGATGTTTTATGTTTAAATCCATGATCTATCTTAAGTTATTTTTCATATAAGGTGTGAGACAGATCAAGACTTTTTCCCTTGCCTGTCTGTTTTCGCCTATGGTTGTCCAGTTACTCTAGCACCATTTGTGAAAAAGGCTGACATGAACTACTTTGAACCTTTGTCAAAAACAGATGGGCATGTTTGTATGAGTCTATTTCTGGGCTTCTAGTCTGTTCTGTTGATCTGTGTATTTATCTATAAATGTCTTGCTTATTGTAGCTATATAACATGTCTTGAAACTGGTGGACAGATTCCTCCTACTTCATTCTTCTTTTTCAAAATAATTGTATCTATTCAGGTCCTTTTTCCGTTCCCTATAAACTGTAGCATAATCTTTTGATACATATCAAATGTATCAAAACCTCACTGAGGTTTTGAGAATTATTTAAGTCTGTGTATCAGTTTAGGGGGACACTGACATCTTTATTATTGTGACAGTTGGAATAATGGCCCCTCAAATATCTCTATATTCTAATCCCTGAATATTGTGACTTGTGTTACTTTACATGGCAAAAGAGCCTTTGCTGATGTGATTAAGTTAATGACCCAGAGATGAGAACGTTATGGTGGGTTATTCAGGTACTGATTTGTAGATTCACAGGGAGTCCAATGTAATCACAACGTTCTTATTCAAGGGAAAGAAGAGGGGCAGCATCAGTAGGAGGGAGATGCAATGATGCAAGCAGAGCTGTGTAGTTGAAATTACCAACTATAATAAACTTTATATATTTCCTCTTCCAGTTCTACTTATTTTTATTTCACATATTTTGCAGTATTGTTTTGTGGTGTGTACACAGTTAGTATTGCTAAGTCTTCCTGAGGATATGAATCCTGTGTCATTAGTTAATGCCCCTGACATCTAATGTTACTACAGCTTCTTCTGTGTTCTTTTAATCAAAATTTGAGTAATATTTTTTTCCATCCTTCTACTTTCAAATCATTATATTTGAGCACATACTGGGTTGTGTGTTTTAATCTACTCTGTTGACACCTGTCTTTTGTATTTAATATCAATGATGTACCTTTAGGTCATTAACATGTAACGTGAGTATTGCTATGTTAGGACATAAGTCTGACACTTCATTTTTTTTAGTTTGTTTTCTTTTGTTCTCCTTCTTTTTATTACTATTGTTGTTAATCTGCCTTTCTTCCCTTTCATTGTGTAGGTTATTTGAACATTTTCTAAAATTCCATTTTTTTAATTTTTTGTTTAAAGTGTATCACTTTGCTTAGTTTTTTAAATGTTTGTCCTAAGTGTTTGATTACATACACATGTCACAGTATACTGATACCATTTTATCAATTAGAGTGTGGAATTCTAATGTCCATTTATTCCACTTTATCCTCCCCCATTTTAATGTAATTGTCTTAAATATTTCTCAAATACATTGTGAATGACATCAGATACTGTTGTGTCTTTTGCTTCAACCACAAGCAGCATTTAGAAAGTGAAGAGGAGAAGGAAAGACATTTGTATTGGCCATCGTTTTGCGTTCTTTCTTTCTTGATATTCCACTCTTACTCCTCTCTCTTCCACAGGCTCACAGAATTAGATTCCCACAAGGAATTCCTTGCACTCTGTGCTTTCTCACTGCCTCACCTTGCAATTGCCATTCTCTATAGCTGTAACACCCCACAATTTTAAAACTTGTGCCTTCTCAATCAAAGAGCACTCAAAAATTGCAACCTACCTTTTCTCTTTCCCTTTGAACTCTCCCAGCATAAATTATCTGTGGCAATTTTGTGGTATGGACTGTATAGTGTCTTGTGTAGAAGTTATTTGTGAACATTAACTCTGTCCCCTATTAGACTGTGGACCCTTTCAGGAATAAAACCCTGGGTGGTTCTTCTTGTCCTTCCCCATAGACCTTGGAATGCAGTATGGTACAAAATATGTGTTAAAAGGACATCTAAGGAATTAACTCATATGGTTCCTCATGTGATAGTTCATCCAGTATTCTCTTTGACTGGCCATCTTTGGGTATTTAGGGAGCTATTCTCCAAATACCTTGAAACAAGAGTTGATTTACATGCAAAGAGAGCTTGTTCCTAGAGTAGCTGAAGGGAAAACATTATTCCCAGTACCAAGTCAGACCTCAAGGGAAAGACAAACTGTGGCTTTCAGAGTCATAAAGACCAACTCACAGAATTACAGGTTCATCATGAGGAGATGGGACAGAGCCAGAGATCCGGAAATCTACCAATTTACAGAAAGAATGGCTCTCACCTTCCAAATTAGTAGTTCATACTCTCCTTAGCAGCACCATACTACATGGAGAAATATTAAGGAAACAAATGGAAAAGTGATCTCCATTTATTCCTAGTTCAACAGACATCTGTATCCACTGATATCATTGAAAGTGACTCCATATCAAGAGGCCCCATCTGGAAATGAGTATGCTCTAGGGAATCCTCCCACTATCACATAACAGGAAAAGGTGAAGTAAATCGGAAAGGACATAGAGAAGGGGGTGAAGACAAAGTGGGGAGAAGAGGCCAGATGTTCCACCCTTGTGACTGTCAAGAGTCTCCTCTTGTTTATTTCATAGTCACTCTCCTAGTCTGAGCCTCGTTGTCTGGCACCATGTAATGTACTGGACCTGTTAATACAGTCTCCCAGCCTGTGTGTATCCCTGCATCAATCCATCATAAACACAAGCACCAAAATGATCTGCATAATATTTAACTCTGCTTTACCATCTATATTTTTAAAGAAAGCTTCATGCATTTTCTATTGCACAGGAGTAATGTCGGTGTGCTTTCATCAGGCATTCAAGTCACCCAGCATGTTGTAACTTCACCTCTCACTATTCCAATTATACATCAAGTAGGCAAAAGCAGAGTGGAAAGAATCTAGAATCTAGAATCAGATCTGAGTTCCAGTCCAGTTCTGTGTTGTAATAGCTTCATGGTCTTAAGTAACTCAATGCTGATATGCCTCAGTTTCTTACCAAAGATAATGTTTAAAGAATACTCGTTCCAAGGATTGTTATGAGAAATAAACGAAGTAATGGATGTAAAGTACATAGCACAAATAGGTGCTTGACCAGCAGTGGTAGCTATTTTTACTCTGCTGAAGCACAATGAGTAATTTCCCTATTCCTAGAACACCCTGAGTCTTTGCTCATGTCTAGGGGCCCTGGCAAGTTTATCCAACGCCTTTGCACAAACAGTAATAGAAAGGACTAGCTGAGGGTGAAGGGTGGGGTGAGGGAGCATCCACATAAGATAAGTCACCCATTATTAGAAAGAAACAATGAACAGAACTCTAAGAAAGGCTGTGTGAAGCACAAGGGAGAGAGAGGTTCTAGAAACTAAGAATCGCCTGGCAGAGTTTAGCAGTTTCAACATCTGATTTTCTTCCTGAAGTATCAGACCAAGCCCAAGCCTGCCTTTCCACAGCTGATGAGGACATATTGCCCATCTCTTCATGCAGAAGAATTGTCCATATTTTTTAATAGAGACTTATTAGAATGCTGAGACCAGCATAGAGCAGAGGCTGGCGATGGGCAATTCACTACAGTTTGTGTAGTTATAATACCCATTATGTATGTGTGTTATTGTAAGGAGCTCAAGGAAGCAGTGTCAAGAGACCCACTTCAGAAGTTCGTTTATTATTATCTCCGCTGCTCAAGCCGCACAAAATAAATGCCTGGCATTTCCAGAAATTGCTATTGATTCAGCAGCAGATTTTACAAGGCCAATCAATAACAGTTTCCTCTGCAATCCCCTCCCCCAGTGTATATTTATTTGTGATCATGCTTTCTGTTTCTCTTGTGCTTTCTAGTGCTTGTAATTGGTCCAAAATAACTGCATGATTTCATCTTTTTCCAGGAAAAAAAGAGGGATAAAACACTATGCTCTCAAAAATATCTCCCTCCCCCACCCAAATCCAAAGATGTATGTATGTATGTATTTATGTTTGTTTGTGAGTGTGTGTGTGTGTGTGTGTGTGATTTTGAGAGAGAGAGAGAGAGAGAGAGAGAGAGAGAGAGAGAGAGAGAGAGAGAGAGAGAGAGAGAGAGATTGCATTCAAGTCTTCCTGCCAGGATGAGACCCTCAGCACAAAAAAACACAATTTGTGGTCTTTTCCTTGCACCTAAGCCATGGTGTAGGAGGAGAAAACCATATAGACCCTTCCAGTCATGATTTCTTCCATCATGATGTCTATATATCTTATAGTGTCCCCAATTTGTAACAGACACTTTGAATAGCCTAGAACTTTAAAATCCACCAGCCCAAGCCCCCTGTCTTTATAAAGGACAGTGAGTCTAAAAAAAGAATGTGGCTCTAAATTCGGGCCTTGTGACTCAGAATGTGATGTTATTAGCAGATAAGATCTTTACAGAGGTAATCGAGTAAAAATGAGGTCATTACGGAGACCCCTAATCCAATACGACTGGTGTCCTTATGAAAAGAAGAAATTTAGAGACTGAGAAAAACAGACACAAAGGCAGAACAGTGCATAAAGATGAAGGCTTCTTCAAGCCAAGGAATGCCAGACTACCAAAAATTAGGAGGAGGCAAGGACCAGATTCTCCCTGACAGCCCTCAGAAGGAACCAGCCCCGCCAACAGAGATCGCAGGCTGCAAGCCTTCAGTGTGGTGAGAACATACGTTGTTGATTGTGTAAGTCACTTGTTTGTGACAACTTTAACAAATATATTCCTCTTCCTCCACAGCAATTGTGCAGGAACACCAACACTAAGGAATTCAGTTAAAAACCAGAAAAGTGTTAAAACTTTTAGAAATCTTAGAGGCTCAAGAACCATCTTTGATAACTCTCCCCCTAATAAATACAGCATCAGGAGAGGAGATACAGATACACATGGAGAATACAAATTCTAAGTTCTTAGACAGGAAAAATATTTTTTGCAACTGGGGCAAAAATAAAATTACCGCCCACATTACATAAAATCAATTGCCTATGTCAAAAATTGTAAGTCATACTGTATTTTTCTCCTTGATTGTGTAAAGTTCATGTATTTTTCTTCAAGGTAGAATATAGAAGTCAAGAAAACCCATGAGTACTTTGACCAAAATGATGCTATGACCTATTTCACTTAGCTCTTCTTAGGGGTACAAAAAGGCTATATTTCCCATTCTACTTCTGACTAGAACATACCAGGTGATTAGTTCTGACCAATGACTATAAATAGTAGCATGAGATTAAGTCCCTTTCATGCTGTCTCTTCCCTTTCAATGGAGACCCTAGAAGTCATACATTGAGATAGGGGAGATCCAAAATTAAAATAAAGTGGATCCTTAAGTCAGTGATTGAAAGGGAGCTGCCTTGTGGAACCATCTGACCTTCAATGAAATTTCTTGAGAAAGAAATGAATGCTTATACTATTTGGAGAAAATAATTAACCTGATATCTAGGTATAACTCCACTGACATTTTGGCCTCACTCTTCATCTCTATATGACAACTATTCAAAAACAAGTCATTTGAAAAATACGAACTTGGAATTTCTCATGTTTCTTATTGCTTGGTAAACACAGCAAACCACTCACTCCAACTAAATCCACATGCTCTCCTATGAAAATCCAGACCATGCTCCCTGCAATGAAGTTTATTCTTTTTCAGCATTCCTATCTATTCCAGCAGGAGCTTGAACCCTCGCAAGGAAGAATAGCATTTCCTACCTTATAAGGCAGCCATTCTTGGCACAACTCTGATTACTAGAAATGTATTGCTTAGAGCCATCCATAATCACACTCTCTGTTACTTCCACCCACTGACCCTAGTTCTACCCTCTAGAGTTCTGGGATAACAAAGAACAAGTCCATACTTCTCCCAATTGACTCCCCTAGGCTGATGTTTTAATCAAAGGAGATTTCTTTCCAGAAGTCTTGTTAGTCAGGTTATCTCTCAAATCCTTAGAGAATGTAGGCCAAAGTATGCTCCCAATTATTTTGTTCTGCTAGGATTTCATGATATCAAAAAAATATTTCAAATAAATGGAATTCCACCTGGGGTCTAACATTCTTTCGGTTATAGAAACATTTGCATCATAACAATGTGTGTTTTATTAGGATTTAACCTGTCCATACTTCTGCTGAGTGCCTGAGTATGTATGTGGGAAATAGCTTTTATCACCATCAACTCAGGAAAAATGTCAGTGAAAAGCAGGCAAGTAGATTATGATTGCATCGACAGCTCTTTTCATAAGCTAATGGGCTGTCTAACCTATTCATGACTGCTGTCCCCCATTGGGTCTTGTAAGTACATTGCCAAGGAGTTTGTTGAATTTGGCAAATTGATACACTGAGCTTGTTTGACTTCCCATTTCCATAAATGATTGTTAGGTATTTTAACGATATGTGAATGTGCTTAGAACGCCTAACGGGGCATTAGTTAGGTAAATAAGTGATTCAGTTGAGAGCTATGTGTTAACACAGAAAAAAATCTACTCTCCTTAGCAATGGATTCCCTCCATATTTTATGTAGTATGTTTCAAATGTATACACACAAGTGATGATTCTCAGTCTTATAATTCAGCACTCCTACAGGAGACAGAATGTACAAATTTACAAGGACTAGGGAATCAAATCAAAGTGAGGGTTAAAAAAAAAAGAACCTTTCTTGTAAACAATTGTTTTTTTTTTTACATTTCAAAGTAGAATGTCTGGTATTGACATGATTGGGATAAACATTTTTATGTACTCTTATTGAACAATTTATGTAGGGGCATAAATTGAAGGGAACTTTCTGAAAGGCACTTTGATAAACATACCAAAAGCCTTTAGAGTACATAATTCCTTTGACCCAATGATTTAACTTCTAGGAATTTATTTTAAGAAAATAAACCTGGGTGTGTGCAAACTATTTGTTTATAAAGATGCTTATTGCCACATTATTTGTAATAGCAGAAACTGGGAAAAAAAATAGCCCCCAAAATAGGGTTATTTAAAAACATGACACATGCATCTATACAAGGTTACATTACACAGGCCTTTAACATTGTGTTATAAAGGAATTATTAATATGAAGAAAATTACAACATGCTGTTAAGATAAGAAAAATTTCAAAATAGAATTTTTAGGATATCAATTTTGCAAACACTTAAACATAAAGACACATCAAAATTTATCACTCCTTACCTTAAAGGTTAAAGTTTGCGACTGTGGGTGGTTTTTATTTACTTATCTCTTTTGAATATTTTTAATGTTTTACCATGGGTACATAATATATTTGGCATACAAAAATATTATAATGAAATTGAATCTCTTGACTAGAATCTCAATAAGTAATAACCAATCTTGGTTAGAATCAAAATCAAAAATTCTTTCTGACTTTTTGTTTGTCATGTATGTGTAAAGTAAAACATACACTCATACATATAATGCATAAATCATAAATATGCAACTTAATATATTACTGCAAAGTGAATCCCTATGTAAGCTTCACCTAAGTGAAGTAACAGGACATAACCAGGAGCACAAAAGGCAAACAGATACCTCTTCCCAGCAACACCCCCTTCCTCCCCTGTGGATTCACTGCTTTCCTAACATTATTGTGATCATTTCTTTGACTTGCTGTGTAGTTTGACCACATAACTATGCATCTTTGAACAACATAGTTTACTTTTGAACTTAATATAAATGGAAGCACACAGAAAAAATTGCTGTGGATAATGGATGTAAAAAAAATTGTGGGCCTCCCTGGTGGCGCAGTGGTTTAGCGCTGTGCTGTGGAGCTGCCGGCCGCGCGTGATGCGAGCTCAACGCCCGGCTGGTGACAATCCCACATGGCACGGCAGACCTCTCCTGCCTCGCCCGCTGCTCCCCTCAGCAGTGTATTTCCGATCTGCCTGTTCTGCTCCCCACTCTGTCTCTGGTGAACCTTCTCGCCACCCCACGCCTCTGGCCTGTACCCCAGCTTGTGTGTATAAATAAATAAATCTTTAAAAAAAATTGTAAAGTCTAATATATACATGAGTGAGTGGTATTGTTATCGGTGATCCTATTATGTGGGGGTATAGGTGTTGGATTTCAACCCTCCAAAGCAGGTGTCTAGTCTCACAATGTTGGCACTGAGTCATTGCCAACCAGATCTAGACCTCTTCATCCTTCCAGACGGTGAACACGGGCTCATGAGCAGGGAGCCATCAGAAAACTGTTTGTACCTCCTTGTGCCACCTGGATGGAAAAATACTCACCTGAGGTCGAGGGGTCTGTAAAATACCTGTTTTGTTCATAAATTAGCAGGCTTCCCTCTGTTGAGTGAGTTCCCCAGCTATTAGCAAGGCTTTAAGGTCACATCTGGTTAATCGTTGGCTAGAAATCAATACACAGAGAGCGATGGTTTACGATAAGGACTTATAATAAGCAAGTTCAAATTCAAGAGATTGGCCGTCTTTCTGCTCATAGATGTTGAAAAGAAGGTGCTGATCTCCTTTTGTGTTGGAAAAAGTATAATCCCACTTATTCTGCTACCTAAACCAAGAACAATTTAATATATATGTATATCTACATACACATATATATGTATATCCTTTCCCCTCTTTGGCCAATTCACTGTTTCCCTAGGCTCACTTGTTCAAATGTCACCTAGAATTTTTTTCAATCCCAAGAAAAAGCATCAACTTACTCTGGTGTCACAAGACCTTGGAGTTGCAGTTACCCTTTGTCCTAGTTCTGGAACTATGCAGACACTCTTTGATGTTAGTGACTACCCTGTGAACTGATCCATGGGACTTCCAGTGCCTGGAGGGTCAGTATCACCATGGGTTTCCCAGCTGGCATTTGATCAATGCTTGCCATTCCTCCTGTGCAACAACCCATGCATGTGTATATAAGCACATGCGTATGTTAATGGGTAGGTGTGTTCAAGCGTGTGTGGGCATACTATCTGCACATTCCACAAGTAAACAGCATCACCATGGACTGTAACAATAACAGTAAGAATGTCTTTCATGTAGTAAATGATGGGTGAGTAAGTGAATAAATGAACTATGCTCTGCCTGGTTTCCTGATCCAAGATTCCTTCCTCTTCTCACAACTGAGATTACCTGAATTCTTCATTCAGACTCCACACTGTACCATTGCTAGGAGCAAATTAAGACTTAGTCAAGTAGCAGTCCAGATCCTCAAAAGACTCATAATTTGGTACACCTGACCTATTCTCCCACAATGATATGCAGTCTGTATCTGGATCACCACATCGTTCCTTTCCCATAGCTTCCACATGCACTCTAGTTTTAGTGGCATTTGCTACACATCCCAGGTCCTTATGAACTATCTCCACTCCCAAAAGAGGCTGGAAGTTTCCCTCCTGAGTCCCAGTAGCTAGAATCCTGCTTCCTGACCTCTTACGATACTCATATCTTGCCTGAATCAACATGTGGCATTGCCTCATCACCAGCAGATTTTTTGTTAGAATCTCCACCTCACCCTGGTCTACTCCCTGACTCTGAACAATAGCAACCTCTCACCATACTCTCCAAATGCCATGTCAATCTACAGAACTTCCCATCCCACGAGCATCTGGACCAAACTCCAACTCACCACAATGGCATCTTGTCTGACGTGCCCTGTTCATTGCTTACTGAAAGGTATTCTGATTTTAAATTAAAATAATAATAACTTTTTAAGCAAGTTAATTTCAAATTAAGCAAAAAGAAAACAAAAAGAAACCATACTTTAATGATAAATTTTGTTAAGATCTTAGTACAAACAAGAAATATACTATATTCATGAATTGTAAGTTCCAATAGAGTTAAAATGCCAGTTTTTCTTCACAAACTGACACAACCAACTAAAATAATTCTAATCAAAAACCCAGCAGGCTTTTTTTGTTTTGTTTTGCATACATAGCAAAACTGATCCTAAAATTTATATGAAAAAACAAATGAAGCAGATTAACCAAAACAAATTTGAATAAAAAGAGAATAAAGTTGCATGATTCATCCTACCTGATTTCAAAATCTACCATAAAGTAATCAGCGAGTAGTTAATAAAATGGTAGACATATGTGCACCAGAACGCAATAAAGAGTCCTTAAATAAACCAACAAGAGATGGCCAAATGTTTTTTTTTTTATTTTTAACCAAGACAAAAATATAACTTATTTTCAAAGTCATGTTGGAACTATTGAACGTGAACCAATTCAACCTACATTGCACAGTTTATAGAAATAAATGACTAAAAGTAGATTATGTGCATACATATGAAATGTAAGCTATAAAACTTCTCAAAGAATTTGTAGAAAATCTTTACCACCTAGAATTAGGCTAAAATTTCTTAATCAAGACACTAAAAACCATAGTCCATAAAAGAAAAAAATAATAAATTAATTGGACTGGATAAAAATTAAAAACCTTTCCTCTGCAAAACGTACTATCAAGAGAATGAAAAGATAAGGTCAAAACTGGGAGGCTATAGTTACAAATCAACTATCTGACAAAGAACTTATATCTAAACTATATAAAGAACTCTCAAAGCTCAGTCATAAGAAAACACACAATCCATTTTTTCAAAATGGACAAGAGATTTGAATAGACGCTTGATCATAGTTTACATACTAATGGCAGATAAGCACATAAAGAAGTGTCCAATATCATTAGTCATTTGGAAATGAAAACAAAAACCATAATGAAACATCACTACAAATATATTAGAATTACTTGAATATTTTAAAAGGGAAAAAAAATCTAACAATACAAATCATGGTGAGAATGTAGAGCAACTGATATTCCCATCCATTTCTGGTGGAAAGTATAATACGGTAAAACAAGATGGTAGGTTCTTGTCAAGTAAAACATATACTTGCCATATGATCCAGCACAACATGTCAGCATAGAAAAAGCAGTACACAAATGTTTGTAGCAGCTCTGTTCAAAGTATCCCTTAAGCAGAAACAACTCAAATGTTCTTCAACAGGTAAATGAATATATTGCTGTGATACAGCCATAAAATGGAATACTACTCAGCAATCAAAAGAAAGGAACAATTAGCACTCTATTCAAAAGACATGGTGAGTGAAAGTCTGTTTTTTCAAAGTCATATATATATATATATATATATATATATATATATGATCACATTAATACGACAATAAAGAAAAGGCCAAACTGTAGCAGCAGACAGCACATTAACAGTTGCCAAGGATTGGGGATGAAAGAAAGCATAACTCCAAAGGACAGCACTGGGCTTTTTGAAAAGCTAGTACTGTCTTTTCTAATAATTGTGGAGGCAGCACAAATTTATACATAGTAAAACTCATACATCTCTACAATTTGTCACTTTAGATCCAAAACTAAAAAAAAAAAAAGTCAGTATACTCCACCTGAATCTTTTCCTCTATGAATATATATTAATAGAAGTCCTGTATATTTCATAATACTGTATAGTTCATTTTAATTTTAAAATGTTGCAAATAGACTGTAATATAATTAAATATGTATCTACAGGTCAATTTGTAGTGGCTGCATTGTATCCCATTGAACGGATATAGCACAAATCGTGTAAATAGTCTCCTGTTGTTGGACATTTGGGTTGCTGCTGATTTTGCAACATTAGAAATGATGCTGTGATAATCATTCTTATAGATAATATTTGCACAAAATCTTAATTGTAGTTTAGTAAGTTTTTACAAATTGACTTGCTGGGCCAAAGGTCTGAACTTTTTAAAGGTTTTTAACATATTTGTCAAAATTTCCTTCAGTTAGTGGTGCCCTTCTCCCTTCTCCCAGGTTGAGAGGTCAATGAGAGTGTCTCTTTCCCCATGGATGCCCACTGCAACCTCACCCACATTCTCATGCTAAGTGGCATTCAATCTTCTTCAGAGGCTTCCACATATGTCGCAGTCATCTTTGAACAATAAAACAACTCACAGAGCCTAGCATGTTGCCCGACACAAAAGAGGAATTATTTAATATTTGGTTTTTGTTTGTTGGCAAGAATAAATAAATGACTGACTTCTTTGATGATGAATTTTCCTACTTATCAACAAGCACTTGAGTGTACCCGCATGCAATGGTCATTACTTCAGCTCCTAGAGTAGTGGTACCAGGCAACTTTCTTAATTCATTCTCAGAGCCTTTACAAAGCCTCAGAAGTGAGTATATATTTTTTTAATTACAGTAACATTGCATCATAACATTATATAAGTTTCAGGAATACATCACTGAAAATTAACATGTATATGCTACATAAGGTTCACCATCGAAAGTTCAAGTCTTTCTTTCACCATACCATTGTCCAAAATATTTTTAATCAGACCACATCCACAAAAAATAGTGATCATTCAACACAGCAGATTTGTTTCTATTTTACATATAAAATTCCTATCAATCTATACAAGTACAATTTCTTATTTTGGGTTAGACAGAGGCATAAATGAGGTTCAAATACCTTCTTCCCATGTTCCAAAAGATGGTTTTCACATGCCCCCAGACTGTGCTCCTTTAGGAGATCACTCTTCTACGTGGTCAAGACCCCCCTGTTTTGACCTGGACACCATGAAGAACACAGGAGAACACCATCCTGCCCTTGGACAAATGGTTGGACAGCTTCCCAGAGGACAATGTCCTGTGAGGGCAGGGGAAAGAGAAATTGCTTTCTATTGTGAAAGAGAAGAGAGTCTTCAGGGAAGAACAGGTCACAAAGTAGGGGGTGTTGTGGGGTGTTGTGTTCTGTGCTCTGAAGAAGCCCCTCTTTGAGTGAGATCTACTATAGCCTCAGCAGTACTGCAGGGTGGGGTGGTGGCTGTTAAGCAGGGAGTTTCTGTACACCTGCCATATTTGGCTGTTGGTGGGTTTTTCTTTGTGCTTCCCTTCCCCTCACCCCAGTTTGTTTAATGTTTTTTTTTTCCTCCTGCCTTCAGGACACAGTGACACACATTTCAGTTTTGGCAAGAAAAAGTGCCAGTGGGGAGGAAGAAACCCCTTGGGCAGAAATGGCCAGACTTTGGCAGGCTAATGTCAGATGCTGCTTCACTGTTATCTTATTTTTAAATATAAAAACAACACTTCCCAGAGCAGGAAGAAGGACACACGATCCCTCCAGCCCTTTTCCACTTTGCTGACTCTGATGTGCCCAGGAATAACTAAAACAAACAAAAAATGCATGGTGCTGGATGCATAGGACTTCTTGCATGCTTCTAAAATATGACTGGGACACCACTGCTGCTCTGTTTAACAGCTCCAATGAGTCTCTCCTGTTCATAGAATAGAATCTCAAATTCTTCCTGGTAACATTTGAGATACTTCAAATTCTGGCTGCTACCTGGACACTTGCTACTTTCCTCCTACCTTCACCAGACACGCCAGACCATATGCTCCTCCCTGCACATACTGCCTTGATCCCCAACAGCAGCTCACCCAGCTCTCTACCACCTACCCCATCTGTCTAAGACCCACTCACCTTCCTGTCCCAGTTAAGAAGTCACCATCTCCGGGAGGTGTCCCCACTCCCCTCTGCCAATGTTCCAGGCAGAACCAAACTCATTCTCCTTTGAGTTTCTATTAACTTTCTTTTTTTTTTTCTTTTTTCCTGTTGCTATTGCACATTTCTTAACCTGCCTTGGAATACAGTCAGTTGCAAACACTCCTATCTCTTACTTATAACTAAAAGCTGTCTGAGTATAGGGTAAAATGTCAAATTAGCTTTTTCTGCTACATAGCAATTCATACCAATGAAAGGCAAGACTGCCTTATAACTGGAGTTGATTCTCACCTCATCTTTCCAGACAAAGTATAAGTGAGAAGTGCATTGACGACAGAGCCTAAAGTAATACCTTTTATTTTATGGCAAGGGGATAAGTGATCACAATGGAAAGTAAGAAATTGTATTTTTTTAAGATACAAATAAAACCTGAGATTTGAAAGTTTCAAAAGAAGAAGAAAGTAGAAGACTAGAATTCCATAAAATCCAACGCTGAAAATTGTTCTTGGGATTTGGTAGTTGGAAAGTCCTTCATGATGTCAGTGAAAGCAGTTTCTATGTTGTTGAGAATTGGAAAACTAAGGTTGCTTGGTGGTGGATGTGGTGTGGTAATATATACCTGAAGAGGGGGGATCTTATGCTTCAGAATCATATCATCTGTTGTAAGCCAATGGTTCCTTAATTTAAAATAAATATTAGAAATACTTTTAAAAGTCAAAAATAAAACAACTAAAGGACTGCTGTTATACTAAAAAAAGGATAGTCCTTTCCAAAGTTTCAATTAAAATGGAAAAAGAGGGATAGAGTAATGCCTTGGTTTAGGACCCATGAGGTATGCTTAGTTGGTTTCTTGTTATGAAAGAAAATTGACCATGTTATTTGCTAAAGGAAGGAAATCAGCAGAGAAAAATATAGAAGATGTAAAGAGAAAGAGGGACTCCAGCAACACATCAAACGGATTGTATACCATCATCAAGTTGGATTTATCCCAGGAATGGAAAGTTGTTTCAGTCTATGAAAATCAATGTACTACCTTAAAAGAATAACGGGAAAATGAGTATTTTAATACATACAGAAAGAGAATTAGACAAAATCCAACTCCCTTTCATGATAAAAACATAGCAAGTTAGGAATAAAAGGGAACTTTCTCACCTGATAAAGGGAATCTGAAAATCTGCAACTAAGTTAATGTGCAAACATCGAAAGCTTTTCTCCCTAAGATGAGGAATAAGACAAGAACTTCTACTCATTACTTTTTCTCTCTGATGTCTCACAAGTTTTAACCAGGGTAACTAAGTAAGAAAAAAGAAATAAAACACAACCAGGTTGAAACTACCTGTAGTCACAGATGATATGATCTTGTATATAGCAAATCCATAAAACTAATATTAAAATTGATAAGTTCAGCAAAGTTGCATGATATAAATCAATTTATAATAATCGGTTCCATTATTATACGTAGCAATGAAAAATATCTAAAATGAAATTTGAAAAGCAATCTCAATTTCAATATTAAAAAGAAATATTTTGGAATAGCTTAACAAAAGAAGGTTGTTTTCTTTATTCAAAACTATTAAAAATTGTTAAAAAAAATTAAAGAAGATCTAAATAATTGGAAAGACATTCCATGTTCATAGACAAA
The DNA here is from genome assembly GCA_004024925.1 of Scalopus aquaticus. NCBI lineage: Eukaryota > Metazoa > Chordata > Mammalia > Eulipotyphla > Talpidae > Scalopus > Scalopus aquaticus. The sequence goes on from PVIJ01009788.1 coordinate 37,326, forward strand.
ATATAGAATATTAAAATGGCAATACTTACCAAACTGATCTACATTCAGTACAATCCCTATCAAAATCCCAGCTAGTTTTTTTTTTTTTGGCGGAAATTCCATATCAATATTCTAATATTAATATGGAAATAAAAAAAACAGAATAACAAAAGCAATTTTGAAAAAGAGCAAAATTGGAGAACTCACATGTTCTGATGTCAAAACTTATAACAAAGCTACAGAAATCAAGGTAGTGTTTAGTTAGATGTATAATTAGGTCAAATTATATATATAGATCAATGAAATGAAGTTGAGAACCGAGAAATAATAGAAATAAAAATTGATAGCTAATTAGTAAAGGGTTTTTTTGTGGTGATGAAAGTATTATAAAATTTAATAGAAAATTTATCAATATATTAAAAAGGACTGAGTTTTTTACTTTAAACTGGGGAACTTTATGATGTGTGTATTATATCTTCACAAAGCTATTGTTACAAAGGAGAACTGATTGTTGGCAAGAAGTCCTAGAGAACATAAGGAAGACTAAGCCTCCATGCTATGAATGACTCTGAGAAGAAGGAAGAAAGGATGGGCATGAATGTAGGTGTGCAGGTCTTTGAGGAGAGGAGGATGGAGGCACCTCAATTTTCTAGAAATTGAAAGGGATATTGACTTATAGAAGAAAGGAGTTGGGTATTGGGTAGAAACCTTAACGAAAAAGATGACAATTTACGAAGTTAAATGAAGTCCCTGAAAAAAAGATAAAGTTGTCTAAGAATAAACAAAAGAAGGAAGCTAGAGTTTGCTGACTTTCTTTGCATGGCACCTGGCTCTTGGTCAGGCACAGCCTGTTTTCTTTTTTTATTTCAGCAACTCTGTAATCTCCACAAGTGGCCCGAGAAGACAGCACTGCTGGGAGACTGTTTAAACAGGCACATGGGTAGGGCCGAGCATGTCACCATCTCTAACATCACTGGCCAAAGTGCAACAAGGTCAAGTACTGCAAGTATTTGTGTTTAGGAAGAGTCTTTCCTTCCAAACTTGCCCTGAGATAGACCTGCCAGAAATAAATATTGGAACAGGGTATCGATGGCAACTGAAAATTCAAACACAGGCAGTACAGGGCAGTGCCCTCCACAGCCTGAGCAGTAGGGGCATTGAGCGCTACGAGACCACATCTGAGAGATTGGTCCCATCCCTAGGACTAAGGGGGCAGAGCACGGTAGACTTCGTGCCCTTTCTAGTTCACGGCTGGATCCACAGAGAGCTTGACTTCAGCCATCTTCAACGCCCAGACTACACCGCCTCTGAGCCAACTGCTAAGATAAACAATGTAATGTAAAGGAACACTCAGAACTGTTGGGAAGCATGTTTAAGGTGACACCAATGTCCCCAGGCACTGTATTATGTAGTGTCATAGTTGAATAATGGCCACTCAACTAGATTATTTCTTAAATGCTGAAACTGATAAATGTTACCCCCATTTTGGGGGGAAGAATGTCTGCAGATGTAATTAAATGAAGCATATTAAGATGAGGGGAATTATTCTGTATTATCTGAGAGGGTCCTGATGTCACTGCAAGTGTTCTATAAGAAATAGAACAAGGAGGGCCTCT
>PVIJ01009788.1:39020-64784 GCA_004024925.1 Scalopus aquaticus
CGACGCGAGTTCGACGCCCAGCCGGGGAGAATCCCACATGGTGGGGCAGACCTCTCCTGCCTCGCCCGCTGCTCCCCTCAGCAGTGTACTTCTGATCTGCCTGTTCTGCTCCCCGCTCTGTCTCTGGTGAACCCTCTCGCCACCCCACGCCTCTGGCCTGTGCCCCAGCTTGTATGTAAAAAAAAAAAAAAAAAAAAAAGAATCCTTTGGAAGACTAGTTAAATAAAGGTACTGGGCCCCAACTTCAATTTCTTTAAAAAAAAAAAATAGAACAAGGAGATTAACATTGACATAGGAGCAAGGTCAGGTGGAGACTGAATAAAGACATTGCTAACAGCTGGCAAAGACTAAGAAGCAAGGATGGAATTCTCCCCTGAAGTCTCCAGGTAGGGTTTCCAGGCGGTATAACTGTGGCCCTGGTCAGGCAGTGGGGAAAAAACTATTCAACTCATCATCTGAATTTAGACATGGTGAGAAAACTCATTTGGTCCTGCCTGGTCGGTCCTCAGTTCTAGAGATGCTAGTTTGTGGTTCCCACCCAATGAGGGATGGAGGCAGTGGCAGACCTAAGCCCTGGCATGAGGATGGGCTGTCTGAGCTGGTGGTGGTGGGAGATGCAGGGGGTCTCCCCTGAGCAAGTGGCGAGCCCGCGGGAGCAGGTGGAGACACTCAAATGGAGCGGCACATAATGGAGTCTGCATGTGAAACAGACTTGGGAAATGTCAACTGCCATACAAATATTACCCTACTGGTTTTATTGCCTTCCTTTCCTTTTAAACATTATTGTCTTGAGCAGTTCTGGGGGAATGACCCACCGTTCTTTCCAGTGCATCAACGTGTCATTTGTTTGGTTATGGCTTGATACTTCAAGTATCAGAAGCAAATCTGATAAAAAGATCTTGCTGAGAAATCAGTTCTCATCTAAGTAATATGGCAACTGACTGTAGATCCACAGCCAATTAAGGCCTTACACATGTTGTCCTAGAGTTGCCTGGGAGGCTGACCCCGAGACAAGACTTTGTGAGCAAGAGGTTACTGGGAAGGAGAAAGAAGCAGGACTGGGGAGCAAGAGAATCTAACCATGCAGTGTGGTTAGTCTGGAGCCACACAGCTCTTCAGAATCAGCCTGCATTCAGGCAAGGGGCAGACCTTTGTGCCCTGTTATTTAGACATGAAAAGCGAACTGTCCCCACCGTAGGGGATTTCTCTTAGGTGAGGCAGCTCCTTTCAGCCTAAGACAACTCCTGGGAATAGATGCAGCTGTGACCCCAGGAGTAAGAGCGGGAAAGAGCACCTTCATGCTGAAGTGGGGGTCAGGTTGGTGTATCACAGCATCCATGGCAAATGTGTCTCTGGAGACAGGAGCAAGTAGGGAGCATTGGCCTTTTCCCTTATCTTGGATTTCCTTTGTGGATTAATTCCTTTTGTAAGGAAAATCATGTCCACCCTCTTCACAGTTCCATTAGGAAAGAGATTTTCCCCTCCCTTCCTATATCTCAATTCACAGTTCAAGGTGTGGTTAGGATACTGCCATATTTTTCAAGATCTGTCACCCTCCCCTGAGCAGGAGGGTGGAGTTAATCTGACCTGCAGTCTCAGCCTCTGGACCACGTGTCCCTGTGGACAGGCTCTCTGGGCACTGGTGCCCCAAACCTGTGAGACTGGTCCTTGGCCTGCTTCTCCTTGCCTGTTGGCTGCTTGCTGCAAGCATCTTCTAGAGGTAAGTCTGGCCCCCTGCTCTGTCCTGACCAGCTTCTCTCCATGGCAAGGTGGGAATTGTTCCTTTTCCCTGTGCACCTGGGAATTGCAGGGATGGATAGGAGGCCCTACATTGGCCTCACCTCCAAGCTGCTTTCTCAGCAAATTACCAGATGCATATTAGGGATGACCGAGAAAATGATAAAATTCATTTTAGCTTGGAATTGACTAGTGACCTATCTATCAATTTTCTACCTATCTATCAAGTTTTCATTCATGTCACAGATATTTATGGAGCACATTTTATGTCCCAGGTCCTGTGCTAAGTGCTGGAAAAATGGCATAAACAGAATAGATAAGAATCCTGATTTCACAGAGTTCACATTTTATTGGGCATAAAAAAACAGTAAATCAATCAGCAAACAAACAGATTTGAAGAGTGCTTTATTTTTTTTCTTTAATTTTATTTAAAGATTTATTTATTTATGCATACAAGAACTGGGGTGTGGGCCAGAGGTGTCGGGGATGAGAGGATTCACCAGAGACAGAGTGGGGAGCAGAACAGGCAGGCTGACTGAAGTACACTGCTGAGGGGAGCAGCGGGCGAGACAGGAGAGGTCTGCTGCACCATGTGGGAAGCTCCCTGGCCGGGGATCCAACTCGTGCTGCAGTGGCTGCGGATAGCTTCATAGTGCTGAGACTTAACCTGTTGCGCCACCAAGGAGGCCTTGAAGAGTGTTTTAAATGGGAGTGGTAGCACAGGGCTGGGGAAGTCAAGTGTGGGACAGCTAGACTAGGTGGCCTGTGGAGGAGGATTTGAACTATACCTGAATGTCTAGAAAAAGCCAGAGAGGTGAAGGTGTAAGCAGAGAGCAGCTAGTGCAGAGGCTCTGGGGGAGAAATGTGCTTTGCAGGCCGGGAGAACAAAATGCCCCATGAGCCTGCTGGGCTATGGACAAGAGAGAGGAGCAAACACAAGGTGAGGGAGAATGGCAGGGGCCAGATGAGGAGGACTGTATACACACTCAATCACAGCACTTGGTTAAATGTGCAAAGCACACCACCGGTTGTGTGCAACTAAATGAAGTGCTATATGCACAAATATTTTTATTTGTAATAATTATAAATCTACTTTGGAATATATTAGAAAAGATATAACGAGCACAGCAAAACCATGTTTTCCTAGATTATATTATTTAGGTGAAACCAAATTAAAATACAAAGAGCAGGCTATAAATCTAAAATTGTAGAGAGGGGAGGGAGAAGAGGAGGAGATGGGAAGGAGAAGGGGAGAAGGGGAGAGGAGAGAAAACCTGGAGACAAGAGTGTCATGGAGTGTGGTAGGGGCTGTGACTACTTTGGTGGTGGGAAAACTGTGGTGATTGCACCTGAGGGGAGAAATCCTATACTGTGAAAGAAATAAATAAGGATATTTAAAAACAAAAATTTCTTAAAAAGTGAATTGACTTAAAGAATATATTAAGTCAATTATAGCACAGTCATATGCAGCTAGAGCAAAAATCCTCAAAAGTGGTATTTGCAGAACTGAGTTTAGGAACACTCTGCTTTCCTACTAAAAACAGGAGGGGGCCCCACCCTCAGCCTCCAACACTAGCTGCTCACAAGTGAGATGACCTTCTGCCCTCCAGAGGCCCCCACCCTCCCATCCCCATTGGGTCAGCAGAGGCGTTCACCTTGCTGTGAGATGAGAGCACAGCAAAATGGAATGAGAGGGGTAGGTGTTCCTTCCAGGCAGTGCTCTCCATGCCTTCACCCACTTTTCCCCCCACCTTAGGGTGGAGAGGACTCCACTGCCTGGAGGTGGCAGAGATCCAAGTTAGCAGGAGCCTGGAGCCCTGAATCACCAGAATGGTGAGGTGGACATCCACTATATCTAGTCTCCTTTCTTCATGTTCTTCTCATCCTATCCATTCTCAGCTGCAAAAGCAACTGCAACAGAGATGATTAGCTCCTGTTCCTGCTTATAACCCTCTATGGCTCCTATTGCCTTCTGGAATGAAACCAAAACTGAACACAGTATCTGGGGCCCAGCTTTATTGCCAGCTCTTCTCTGGCTCTCTTTTTCCAAACATGCCCTCTCACAGCAAATTGCTTGCTACTCCATTCAGTGAGAACTTCTCCTGCTTCCATGCTGCCCCTCCTGCTTCAAGTGCCCTCCTCTCTTGTGCCCCACAGTAGTGGGGGCAGGAGCAATCCAGCCCAGTATAGGTATTAAAGAAGTTATTATTTGTAGGGATGTAAAATCAGTGGCTACTAAGATGTAGCCTTCTTTTTATTGTTACTTTGTACGGGAAATTCTAAAATCAACAGGGATAAAAATTTCTCTCCACTGGGGCAAACCCTCTAAAACCACACTTGCTTGGAGCACCCCTGGACCATGGCAGACCCCACTCCACTCTCCTTCAAAACACAGTCAAGGTGTCACCTCTTTGACAAAGACCTTCCTGGACCTCCCCCCCAGCCCTCTGCTCTCTAACCCCAGAAGTAATGCTCACCTCCTCCAAACTGCCTATGCTTCTGGCTTCCTTTTTTTTTTCCCCCTGGCCTTGAAATTCTGCATTTTCCTTCTGTTTATGAGTCTGTCTCTCAGTGGATGCTGATTTCCTTGAAGATAGAGGCTATGAAAGATCTGTGTCTTCCTAAAGCTTAGCACAGCGCCTGGGTGACACAGGGGCTCAGGAAAGGAATAAGTAAGTGAATGAATGAGCACAGTTTGAGCTCTTCTGCACACTGATTTAGGCATGATGGCTTTCCAAGTCACAACCCAAGTAAAAGCTCCAATTTATGTTTAGAATGCCGCTGCAGGTCAAGTCTTAATATCCTGGCTGGGGCGCCTCTCCTTGCTGGAACACGGTAGGAAGGCATTTGGGTGGTATTGAAATGACTCACTGCCCTGGCAGCCTAACAGGATTACCAAGGGGCTCATGTTGCTCAGTGAAGCATGGTGGGGGCCCCGATGGTGCCAGCCAGGTCAGGAGCTGAAGCTGTTATCTGTGTGACTGCTTCCCTGGTACCTGGGGACAGAGGAAATTAAAAGGCATTAGAGTCCACTAGCTGAGTAGAGAAAGGTTCAAAACAAACACCCAAAGCCTCCCACCCCCCATCGAAGTTCATCCCATTTGCCCTCCAGATTCCAGAAGCCCTACCTGGGAGAGACTTCGGATAAAATTGAAAACAATCTCATGTTGCAGATTGGGAAACTGAGTCCAAAGAAAAGTCTAAATTACTCAAGACCTGACAGCTGGTCCTTGACAGAATGGAGAGTTGAGTCTGCACACTTTCTTTTTTTTTTTTTTTTAAGATTTATTTTTTATTTTATACATACAAGCTGGGGTACAGGCCAGAGGCGTGGGGCGGCGAGAGGGTTCACCAGAGACAGAGCGGGTAGCAGAACAGGCAGATCAGAAATACACTGCTGAGGGGAGCAGCGGGCGAGGCAGGAGAGGTCTGCCGCACCATGTGGGATTCTCCCCGGCCGGGCGTCGAACTCGCGTCGCCACTGCCGACAGCTCCACAGCGCAGCGCTTAACCGCTGCGCCACCGGGGAGGCCCGAGTCTGCACACTTTCATTCCTCGTCCAGAAAGGGACCTCACAACCTGCAGCCAGGGACAGAAATACAGAGCAGAAGGCAATGAGAGGAAATCACACCCAGATTTGGGTTTTAGCTCAGTTCCCTATTTTTTAAGCCTGAACTGGAAGTTACATAAAATGTACTATTTCAAAGCTTACAAATTAGGTACTTGTAGTACAGCCCCAAAGTGATATAATCATCCCTTCTAGTCATTCCAAAACATTTTCATCAACCCCAAAAGAACACCCCATGCCCATTAAGCAGTAACTCCCCATTTCCCCCTCCCCTCAGACTAGCAGCCAGCAGGCTGCTGTCTGTCTCTGAGTTTGCCTTCACAAACATGTCCTAGGAGTGGAATTAGAACATGGGACCTCTGTGGTCTGGCTTCTGCCACTCAGTGTAATGTGCTCGAGATCCAGCCATGTTGGAGCATGCATGAGCTCTTCACTCCTGGGGGTCAGATAAATGCCATTGTGTGGGCAGTATAGATGTTACATTTTTCTGTCATGTCTGGTATTAGCTAAGAGTTGGTACTGGGGTACTAGAAGCTCACAGATTACTCATGTACCTGTGTGTCCCTTTACTCTGCACTGTTTGAAAGCAGGCAAAGAGCAAGGGATCTGAAATGGTTACCGAATGGTCATTTATTGAATGTCTGCCCCGCTTCAAACTTGATCAAGAGTGTGGTGTGGAAAAGAGTGTGGTGTGGTGACCTTCCCCCAAGCCAGCAGAGGTCTGGGTTCCAGTTCCAGCTCATCACAGAGTGAACCAGTGGCCTGAGACAGGCTGGATAATAACACCTGTCCAGCTGATGAGCTGTCAAGGCTGGTGGGAGGGCTAATGAGATGATATCTGCAAAAGTTCCCTGCAAACAACTCTTCATTGTGTGAATTTTTATCTCATTAAAAACAAAACAAAACTCCCCACTAGCCGCCTACCTGCAAGACCATGGCTATTGATAACAGAGAGAAATCTTATCCACCAGGATTCCTTTTGGAGAACAGGTATTTATGTGGGGAAAATACCAATGAGCACGGAAGGGGCCTGAATTAAGGACAGCATTACTGAGAAAAACAGGGGAAATGAGTTGCTGGTTGCTTAGATGATGTTGAGAAAGAGATGGGGTGGTTGGAAGGATAGCAAGAGATGCCAAGCCTATGATGGAGATCACCTCAAGACCCCCATTTTCAGAAAAGTTAGCAGATTCAGAGGCTGGGTACGAGAGGGGAGGAAGTGGGCCTTGCTCCTTGAACTGTTCAGGGCAAACTGAACAGTGCTGTCAGACAAGAGGGCTGAAGGCCTGATGGCACACCCTGTGGGCACATGTGGAAACAGGGCTATGGATTCTAGAGTCTCCCTGGGGCTTGGGTCAAGTGTTAATGGATCCTCCTAGGGCCTCAGCTGACACCTGGGTTGCACATAGCTGGCCATATGCCAACTGGACATCTGTGCCCACAGGGAGTGTCATTGATGAGGACCATGGTGTCCTTGTACCATTCAGTGACTTGCATGCCTGCACCCCACTCACCTCTCAGCGCCATGACCACAGATAAGAACTGAGGTCTCAGAATTGATTTGCTTTTGCTCCCGATCAATTATTAGTTCAGTGGTCCTTAAATAAACAGCCTCAAATAAACAACCTCTGTAAATAAGACAGACCCCTGGCATGGCACTGTGTATATGCTGCTTTCAAAAGTGGAGAACTTACACAGTGAAGTGCCTCCCTCAGGGCATAGGAACCCTCTGCTCTCCTGCTCAGTTGCCAGGTGACTTGCTATTTACTGACTTATAGCACTTAACCCATAAGCTCAGTATAAGGCTTAGAGCTCTGCCAGACACAGTTAGCTTTGTACCAGAGGGAATGCTGCTCCTCATAAGGATGTCTGTATCCTTTGGTCAAATCACCTTCCTCTTGAAGTGGATCCTAGGGAAATCAACAAAAACACAATGTGAAAGAGCTTAAGATATTCTTTACAAAAAGTATCCATAACACTAAGCAGCCAGAGATATAAAATTGCAGATATAGGTAAAAGCTAGAAATGTATTGTAAATCACTACAATGGCATTTTTGCCACCATAAAATACAGATTGGAGCAATATGGCAAGAGCTTATACTATTAAGCAGTAACAGAGTGGATAGTATTTGTGATCTGACTTCAGCTACATAAAAATGTTTATGACTTATGGACAAGAGATTGAAGGGACGTTGGGAAAAAAATCATTGCAAAAGACAAAAGAAACACAGGTACCTTTTCTTTAATATTGTCTCTTATTTCATCTGGTATTTAAGTCAGTTCAAACCTGTATTCTTATCATGTTATTTATCTACATCTGTTTTCCACACCCAGTTATATTTCACACATCTGTCTCTATCAAGATATTTATAATTCTGTTTGTGCTGACTTGTTCCTATCTCACTTACCATGCAGATCCTTCTGTAAGTGAAACCCACATGATATTGGGCAAGAAGTGGCTAAACAATTATGTTCCAGGCTGCTGTTGCTTGGGAGATGTTTAATGATACTGCCCTGGAAGTGTCACTGTGTGTTTGCAAATGGGGATCATTTTCAGTTTGGACTCTGATCAGAAAGAGACTCTCCCCACCAAAGAGGTTTTCAGCCCTTCCCAGCAACAAGCAAGCAAAGACCAGAGCTGCCAGGATGGATGAATCCTGATCCTCAGTGAGAAAATGCAGTTCTAGCACCATTGTGAACAAGACAGCACTTGTATGTGATCAGTGAGCAAGGAGGTGCTCCCATGTGATCCGTGAGCTAGACAGTGCTCCAGCATGACTGGTGAGCAGCGGCGGCATTAGTGATCTTCCTGATTCAGAGTGAGCAAATACAGACTTACTCTGAGGTCAGTAAATAGAGTGTGGGCATTTCAGTACAGAGGAAATGTCTAGGAAGAGACAGGGAGACGTGGCCCCGACCCTTGGGGCTAACACCGCAGAGATCCTTCCCCTAGTCACCTGGATGCCCCCCGGCACCACCCTTGACAATTTGGTACTGAAACTTGAAATATAGTCTCCACGTGATTCATTTTTTGCAAGGTCATACAAGACATGGTATTTAAATCTCATTCCAGAGAGTGTGTGCAGGCTTTCCCAGCCTATCTTCATAAAGGGTCAGTCTATACTGGAGATTGCGCGACTGATATCTGACATCAAGAACAAGAGTTTAGCACCCAAGCAGGCAAACGTGGGACAGCAGCTGACCCTAAGAGTTTTGTCTGAACAGGATTACTTCCTTCTGAATGAGCTATCTCTACTGGAGACGGAAGTCCTTGAACACTAATTCCATAAAAATATGACAGAAGAGAGAGATTCATAAGAAAATAGCATCTTGGATTGCTTTCTAGGAGGAGATCAGAATAAATAGGAAAAATCAGAGGAAGACTTAATGCTATTCATTTATACTTTTTGACTTTATTTTTAACTACTCATTACCAAATCAAATAAATGGGTGAATAATAGGTAAAATTAAATAAAATCCTCCATAGATTGCCAATGGCATTTCCCTAGGTTGGGCCTGAAGTTAGCAGACAATTTAGTTGTTGGTGGTAAAAATTTAGGGGCACCAAGAAGACTCCTGCTTCATAGAACAAGAACCTAACCATTATCTGAATTTGCTATCTGAAATTCACTCTTCACAATTAAGATAATATTGTACCACAAAATGCTCACATATGCCCTTAAGACGGAAGAAAACAATCATTTACATTTAATACAAATTCAAAGTGAACCACACCGATTAGAGGGGCAAGGGGGCGTCCAGGTCCTCCATGGATCTCCGTGGTACCAAGGGCCAGTGTCTACATTGTAGAGTAAGAAAAATTTGGTGACAAGCCACATTTGTTATGGCGAGTCACAGTATCACCTTCTCAGGCTCAGCCTTCACCACCATAAGACAGGACCTGATGTGAGTCTCCAAATCATCCATGATCCTGTTGCAGAACGGGCCACAGTGGCCACTGGGCCAAGGCCAAACTATTGACTAGAACCCAGGGCTGGACACCAAGGGACCTCATGACTAAGTCCAGAGCACCTGGAGTATTCTCCAAGAACAAGGAGTTATTTCCGTTTCCATTCAGCAGGGGCCCACGAGACTCTGCCAAGGCCCTACGGCTCCTTGGGCATGATGGGGGCAGGCCTCAAAAAGGAAGGAAAGAAAGCAACGGAGTGAACCATGGGAGGAGACCGTAGGCCTGTTATCTGTGGGAGAGCTAAGTGCAATGTATGACTAGAGATGCCTAAGAAGGGACAGGCTCTCTGAAGTGAGGTGGCATTGCTGTTCTTGCCCTTCAACCTGGGGTGCTATTTGATAACCTCCTGCCAAAAGAGGCTGGAGATAAAGTTTCTTAATCCCATTTGAATTGATCCCCTTATGTTCAAGAAGAGAAATGAACCAAAGCAGCCAGTCCTAATCCTGTCCTGGGAGGGGTTACTGCTTGGTTTCAAGGGGGGTTTGAAATCCCTGGATAATGAGGTCCTCCAGAGAGTTGGGCCTTCAGCTCCTGGAAAGGAGAGTTTGACTACCCCAAGTTCGTTTTGAGGAGAAGAGCTCAGTTAAATGGGAGACAGGAGGCCTCTCCCACTGCATCTCCCGCAGCTGCTCTCAGACCACAGGCCTGTGTCACGGCCAGGCACACCTGACACGCAAGTGTCTTCTGTGGCCCGTGCCTGTCTTTCCTTTCACTCTGTCCCCTCCACCTCCAGGGTCCCCTCTCCTAGTTGTACACGTGACTGGGCCCATCTGTTTCAGGTACAGCGCCAGTCCCAAGCTTTCCCACCCCTGCCAGCTAGCTCCTGCTAGCCCATCCTCCTAGAAACCATTTCCTCACTTGCAGTCTCCCAAAACCTCACCGTTTGCACGCTTAGCTTTTCTTCACCTCAAAGATCATCTCTTTGACAAAACCTTTACTCAACTACTGCCTTGCACAATGTGTCAAGAGGAATTTCTTCATCTCTACCTAGAAGAATATGTCCTGCTTTTCTCAGGGCTCATCACTTTCTCCTTTGCTTTGTGTTATTGTGGAGTTTGACTCCAGATGACCCCCTCAGGTGGTCTGTAATGCTGATTCAGAGGGCTACCTGTAAGTCCTGGGGGACTGCTTGAGAGGCCGAGGTCATGGCCGCCAGGAGAGCTAGGCTGGCTGAAGGGCTGCAAGCGTGCTTTGGGGGAGAGCTCAGCCTGTCTGACCTGCTTCCCTGTGGCTCCAGGGTGTCATGCATCTGTGAAGCTATGAATAGTCACAGCAAAGGCCACACTAAGCATCTTTTCTGCTCCTGCCCCCAATCTCAGGTTCAGGGAGATTCCTTAGGGATCGATGTTTTAAATCCCCGCTAGTGGTGTGCTGTGCAAAGGCCCTCCTTGCAGGAGCTGACTAATGCTGACAGTCCTCTCCCAAGGCACATGCAGTAGCTTTTAGGGCAGACTGTTATTTCTCCTTGCGCCCTTCTGAGTCGCCCAGGCCCTCTGGCCTGCCTGGCACAGGTAGGACTCTGGAGGCAGCTATCCTTGTCCATGGTCTGCTCCAGAGGTGCCTGGCCCCTCGGGAATGTGGAAAAGGCACCAGCACCTGGCTTTCTCCTTCCCACTGCGCCTCAGGTCTGGTGCCTGCATCAGGCAGGGCCAGGCCCCTGGAATGCTGTGGTCACAAGGTAGAGAGGATAGGACCCAGGGTAGGGAAGGAGGACAAAGAGTGATCCCTTTAGTCATGTGCCCTTTGCAGGGTGGGTGGGGGGGAGAATTTTACTGAGCCTGTTTTCTGTGTAATTCGGCATCAAACAGCAATGAGGCCTGGAATCTTGCCAAGTCTTTGTTTTGTTTTGTTTTGTTTTTTTCCTTTCCTCCAATCAGCCCAGGACATTGGGAGCGGGAGGGCATGGAGGGGGTGGGGGCTGCAACACACTGGGGCTGAGAGAGAATGCTGAGCCTGCAGAAGTAGTCCATTGAGAGCTCCTGCTCTCAAAGGAGGGGTGGGGGACACCCCCAGCTTACCACCACAAGGGCAGCTCTGTCCTGTGGGCACAGGGCTCTGTTCCAGCCCCAATGGCTGGGAGAAAACAACATTTCCTTATAAGGCCCCAACCGCCTTGCCAAGGCTGGACGCTCCGACAAACTGTAGCTTTCCATTCTCCTCACTCGGCTCCAGTGCAGGCCTTGAATGTAGCCCTTGTTGTTAGGCCCCTCCTCTCCTCCATAGCCCCCACCCCACCCACTTCCATTCCCAGTCAGAGCCAGCCCCAGTGAGCAGGATAAACAGCCCAGAGCCTCTCCCATGCAGGGCTTGCCTCGGCTCAGGCCTGCTGGAGGCAGCACAGGGTAGCAGAAGGAGGAACAGCAGCCCTGCAGTTACGGTACCTGTGTGCCTAGCTTCAGCAAAGGTCCTGACTTCTGTGAGCCCGTTTTTCCATCTGGAAAGTAGGATCAAGTTGCCACAGGCTCCAAATTCTTTGCATTGCGTTCAGCGCCCTTCCCAGTCGGCCCGCCGCCACAGCTTGACCCTTATTTGCTGCCCCTCTGACTGGCTTCCCCAAACTCCTCCCCTCCCCAATATGCACTTTGCTTACACAAGCTGCCAGGGCTTTTGCATGTGGAAGCCAAGTCAAATACCTACAGAAGGCAGCTACGCTTGCTACTATACCCCCAACACTGCACAGTGGCCAAGTCATGGAACCAGCCTGAATGCCCAATGAGAGAGAACTGGATAAGGAAATTGTGGAATACATAGTCAATGGAGTACTACGCAGCTATTGAGAAAGATGAAATAGTGCCTTTGGGGGCAAAATGGATGGATCTCAAAGTGATTGTGCTAAGTGAAATTGGAAGGAGAAAGATGATTTTACTCACCTGCAGCATATAAATAACAAAAAAAGCAAAACCCATATACTGGCAAAACACAGCAAAATCAATTGTTAGACTTAGTGAAAAATATATTTGTTACCAAAGAAACAGAGGAGAGGACAGAAGAAAGAAGGGGTAGGGCACTGCTAGGGAGGCTTAGGGGAGGGGGGATAAAGCATATACTCATAGGGAGAGGCAAAAATGGAGTCCCAAAGTGATAGAGCCATGTAAATGACTAATGAATTAATGAAAAGTAAGATTTTTTTCAAAGATGCCTACAGAATTCAACTGGCAGGACCCCGCCCTGAGTATGCCTTCCTCCCTTCTCCAGAAAAATGAAATCTTTCTTTTCTCCGGAACACTTACGTGCACCCATTTTAGAGTCTTTCTCATTTGCCGTTGCAATGGTTGATTTATAGCCTGTTTCATGTGGTCTCATCTTTGTCTTTCTATTCCTGAGCCCTCTTACAGTCACGGGCACATAATGGATGCTTCATGAAAGATTGGTGTCTCAACGCATGAATGCACAGTGGTGGGCAAGTTCCAAAGAGACTGCTGGCACAAAGAATGTAAACTATAAAGTACTGTGCACCTGCAAACTATAACGTATGCATTGTGCTGCCCTCCATCACCAATTCTACCCCTTTTGTAAACCATCCTAACCCCTTTCCCTGTCTGCCCAGTCTGTATCCCAAGTTCACCGCAACTGCTCTGGGGACCTAGCATCTATCATTAAGACTTTACTGGTCCTTAGAATGCCAGAGCTGGGGGCTCAAAGTGCTTTTCGACATTCTTCAGAAATTTTCACACTGACATCTTCCATGCAGGTATCATGTGGCCACAAAGGCGGATTAAGTGAAGGAACTTGGAGGACTCAGCCTTGCCTCTCTTACCATTTACACATTAGATTCTCACATTCTCAGTAAAAGAAGGCAGTGGTTTTAGAAGTTAGAAACCCTCTGATTACTCTAATGTCAGCATTGAACTGTTGAAGAAAATGAGCCATTTAAATGAAAAGTAGAATTCCTACCAAAACCAGAATCAGTATAATACCTGGCAGCCCCGAATCTTGCCCACAAAAACACTTGTCCTTGCATAGCTGCCTGCTTAGAACAGGATGACGATGGATGTAGCTCCATATCTTGTTGAGCTGAGTTCTTATAGGTCTGGGATGTGTCAAGTTCCAAACAAAAAATTTCAGTCTCTGCCAGAACAAATCTTTCTGAAATGGGGATTTGCAAATACAGCATAGTTAAGTACTGTAGGGAGATTCTATTCCCCATTATCCTAGCAATAATTTTAAAGAGGAAAACCTTATCCCAGGCTGAACTGCCCTGCCCTCCATCACATATTCATTATCTCAGAGATGATGTTCATAGAGCAAGGCTTTGCCATTGATCATGAACCCTGTTCTAACACTATTTGCCAGAGAGCCAAATTCAGGATTTAAGGTGGGTCTGCCTTGGGCTCCATCCAGGAGGATTTAGTTATTCAAATACCAAAAAAAAAAAAAAAACAAACCTTATTATCATAAGTTTTGTCTTAGATGCCTAAGGGCAGACCACGCAGTAAGCAAGACATGGAAGTAAGAGTTGAACAGGAAATAAGAGATCCTCTGCTCTTACGGACACTTACTGTGAAACCTATGGCAAGTCAACTGTCTCTGTTAGTCTTACTGTTCTCAGCTACAAAATGGGATTCTGATATCTTCACAATTCAAAGACAATGAGCTCAAGTAAGAATATGAATATGAAAGTGCTTTAGAAACAATAACAAAAAAATCTAAGTGCTGAAATGAGGGCTAGTTATTAATAGGCGATAGTTCTCCCCTTGGGGTAATGCTTCTGGGCACAGAAGAGAAAACAGCTTCCTTTTCCAGGATCCTGCAATGCTTGCTCCAGCCCCCAGCTCTCTCACAGCCACTGGCAGCCACACTGTTGCTGATCACTTTCCAGGAAATCAAGAGGGGGTGGGGCTGCTCCTGTTAAGGAGTCTCTTAGAGAAGCTGGAGTGCAGACAAAGGGAACCATTGTCTCACCCTGTATTCCCCTCCTCTTTCTTCCCAGGTACAGAGAGTAGCCTTTTACCAAGTTTAGGTTCAGGGCAAACTCTTGGTGAATCTGGGAGGTCATTTCTCTTCTCTGAGCTTCCATTTCCCGATATGTAAGATCAAGAGGTTGAATAGAACGTTATTTAATTTTAGAGCTAACAATGTAATTTATTACCAAAAAAGACACTTTCGCAAGTTGAAGAAGTTTATAATGAGTACACCAGGATAGCCACTGCCAATAGGACAGACCCACACAAACTGCACATGAATGGACATTTATACCAGCCTGTTTCAATTTGCACTATTATAAGGAAAACAAATAACTTAGAAAAAATAGAAATTTCAATTCCCTCAGTGTTGTCTTGACTACACTGAATTTTTGACTAGTGCTAGAGATTGTTTCTATATTGTATGTGGTCACCAAGAGCAAACTCAGTGCCAAGTCACATATATAAAAGAGCCAGCACATGGGAAAGCATTTCTACATCATTTATCCCTATGCAAGAGCAGTGTGAGGTAAGCTGGTGCAGGTATTATTCCCAACTCAGAGATTAAAAAATAAGGGCCTTGAAAAAGTCAAGAACTTTCCCAAAGTCATGGCACAAAGGGAACATGATTCTTAGCCCTGCACTTGTTCTATTAGGCCAGATGAGTAAGGAAAGTACTTGATTTGCAAATACAGACTGACTTTATGCCAGCCACCTTCCAGCTTCCATGCAAAAATTTCTTCTCCTCCCATGACAATAATATTCAAAGTATAGGTATTTTTTAGACCCTCTAAAGCTTGAAGCTGACCAGAGTCTTAAGTATCTGCTAAATTTGTAGATATGAGGAAACCAGGACACAGAGAATGAGTTGTCTAAGCTTACCCATCAAGACCCACAACCAAGCAGAATTTACATCCCCAAACTTCTTTAGCACTCTTTTCATATTAACCAAACATAAATAGACATAGGAAAGCAAACATAATTTATATCCCTTCACTATCTTTCAAAGACTCATGAATAACCTTATTATTTGCTAGTGTTGAGGAGCCTCAAGTTAATAGTTCTTTCCTTTAGCCTGGAAAAGTGAAAGTTGAGTATATTTAAGTCTAAGACATTACCACAACCACTTATTTCTCTTCCCTGCTCCTCCAGTGAAGATTAAATTAAATGAAGTTTCCTCGTGGGCAAAGCTTCCATAATTCAAATGTTCCAAGACTCCTAAGAGCAAAGCCAAAGGGAGCTTGCCATACAGGAATAAGCAGTTGGAAAATGAAAAAAGAGTATAGGCTGAGGTCTGGGACAGCTACTCGTTTGCAGCATAATGTTGACCAAGTTATTTCTCCTCTCTGGATGTCAGTTTCTTCATTTGTAGAATAAAAGAGTTGGCTTAGGTAATGTCAAAAAAATCCTCCCAACACTAACAAGATATGAGTACCCAGACTGTTAGCTAGTTGTTTTTGAGTGAAAGACTGATCAAATTCTTTTCTGGCCATTAACCTCATTAGAGTCACTGCCCAGGAGAGTTTTCATCATCACATCTTGCTGATAGATATTTCCTGCCCCTTTGCCTTCTGTGTCTTTGCCCTACTGCAGGTTCGCACAAGTAACTACTATGCCAGCTAAGAGAGGCAAGGGAGTTAATCACCCTCTCCAGTACAGACCAAGGTGCTGAGTTAAATCAGAGGCCTTAACCAAGTTGTCTAATTGACTGCTCCCTTATAAATCAATACAGCTCTGTCAAGCATTGCTCAAAGTCTGATCATTTATTTGCTAACTTATTACCTGTGCTGAGATCACTGCTGTATGCATTTCTCTAAGGAACTGTAACTACAAGGCAAAAGAACGACCCCATGACATTCATTGATGTCATTGTTTTAGTCCTAATGTCCCTAAAGGTAGACAGAAATTTTCCAATAGACATTTATAACAGTAAGTTTTTTCTAACACTAAGGACCAACAATCCAGCTTGTGATTCTGAAGGTTCAGACCCAGGATACTCATTCTGACTATCTTTTTCTTGAAGTGGGAATGTAAAGCTGGTTGGAGTTAAATTCTCCATTTATTTGACCTGCACCCTCTCTTTTCCTTCTCATAAAGAAAGCTCTTGTTTTGTGGAAGTCCATTCTCACGTACTGTACAGGACAGAATTCTTCCCAGATAACCTGAGTGACAAAAGTATGTCCTAGGCCTGATCTAATGCTGCACCCCAGACCTATCTTTGGCCACAGAGGAAATAAATGTGAGACCCAGTGAGTCAATCTAATTCATCACTATGAATTTTTTGCTTTTAGAAAAAATAATCATTTTCCTCATTGCTTTTATTTAATTGGCAGAATGTGAATCTTGTATATGACTATTCTACCCATGTATGGAGAAAACTGGAGTTAAAACAAGCCTGATGGTATTGTCTGAGATCCTAGACACAGCCAAACCTAAAGCAAAACTACTCTTAGACATTTTTATTACTTGGGTAAGAAGTACCCTTTTGGTTTAGGCTAGTTTGAGTTAGGTTTCTGCAATTTTCAACTAAAAGGAATCCCAACTCATGTTAGCTTCTTATTAAATCCACCATAGAAATTTGAATGTCAGAGTTAAAAGAACTTCTCATGGGTTCCATTCCACCTACTGTATATGTGGAGATCTCTTCAGGGTTACCCAAGTAAGTGACAGGACTGGAATTCTGAGTTAGTCTAAAGGTCCCATAGAGGTCACTTAATTCAGTCCTCAAGTAGATTCTGAAGTGTGAAATACAGGACATTGAGTCTCAATTTTAAGCATCGTTCTTTTTAAGAGTCCTAGTAATGCCGTAACCCTGAGTCTCCCAAAAGTGTTATGATCATGCATTTATGACATCCTTTTATTCTCAGTAGTACTTTTATTGCTCTTATGATTCCATAATAAAATGCCTAGATTGAAATTATATCCACTGTTTACCTACAAGTTATATGAACTTGGGCATATATTGTTACCGTATTGTGCAGCCGTTTCTTCATCTATGAAATGAAAGTGATAAAAATAGTGCTCACTTCACAAAACTATTGTAGCATTTACAAAAATCCATGCAAAGCATTTAGCCCAAGACTTCTCAAAGAGCACTCAATAATTTTGACTATTACTGTTAGTTGTTTTTTTTTTTTTTTTTAAATAACACCAAGAGACAAGGCAGCTTACAGACAAGAAGCACAGAACAAAGAGGAGAAAGGACATGCCTAAGGCCACATCATAGTTAGAGGAAGAATTGAGACCACGTCTCAATTCACATGATCTTGCTCTAAATTGCATTCCATAAACCAGCTGGTAATTTCAGATTGTTTTGATGCATTCATACCTTCTTTGATTCCTCTTTCATTCTTTCATGAATTCATTAAGCAAATATTTCTTGAGAATTGCTTATCCCTTCTTGCCCTAAGATTTATCATTCAGAGATCTGAATTCTAGACTCAGGCCAATGAAGACTATGCAAATGTTTTAACCAACAGTGTTTTTAAAAAATAAGTTATTTTAAAAAAATAACTGAAGTTTTTCAGTATAACCCAGATTGCTGGTTACTTTCGAAAAAGTGCAAGATTAGCAACACAGGCTGGAATTGGTTTTTTTTTTTTTTTGACCTTTGAAGTACTTTTAATTGTAGTAACATTAAAATTCTCTCTACCAGGCTGGAATCGTTATACCGCATCTTAGACTCTTATTCTTTTAGAGGGGAACACTTCCTCTTAATTAGTGGTGAAAGTTTGCTTCAGCTCTAATCAGATTATGAGTTCAGGGGAAATGTCCATCATAGCTTATTAAACATGCAAATTTAAACATGCTTGCTGGAAGTGGGGGTGCTGAATACTTTGTAAACCTGGGGTGGAGGAGAAAGAGAGATTTTGCTATCCAAGACTCAGCATGCTTTGATATTTTGCGGGGAGAAATGGTTCTAGACCTGGAGAAATAACTTTAAAATGTTATTTTCTTTTCCCCTAAGGGCATCTGAGTTGGTAAATCTGGATTTTACTGTGATATACTGGTAGCCTAGCACTCTGAAGAAAGAAGCTCTGATTGTAGTTTCCTAAATTCCATGGATGAGCATAATTTTACCACTGTGAAATGCAAGGATGGTTCAACAAATGACATAAAATATTTTTTAAATTTTAACAATTGGCTTTTTTGAATCAGGATAAGTAGCTCAGCACACCAGGTCTAATTCTGGTACATGGAAACTTTTCTCACACTCTGAACTCAATGGAAGAGAAAGAAGAAACTTGAAATATAATCCATGTTGTTTTCAGGGAAATGTTGGTCTAGTTCTGGAGATAAAGCAACACTTTTGAAACAATTGGAGGACCTGTTAATAAAAATCACTGCTTATCCAATATCTCTGTCTGAATGTCCAAAATACATCCAAAATAGGTTTCTTAAATTTCCTTCCTGTGCTGTATTATATTCCCTCAATCTTTCCATTTAATAAATAATTTCCACCTCGTTCTTAAGCTAGATGAAAAAGGGTTGTCCCTGATGCCTTCCTGTTTCCCAACCTCTTTCTCACATAGGAATAAGTTTATTTATCCACTTCCAAATTTATCTTGAATCTCCTTTTCTTTGCATCCTACTGCAACAATTTATTACTGCCCCCAATTTCACTCCTGTTCCCATCTAGGTCTCTAAATTTTCTCAGCTCCTCTTTACCACTGACTCCTACTGGCTATTTCTTCTCCGCATCCCTAAGCGTTTGCCATAGCAGAGTCCTTCTCCTTCAGACACCAATGTAAATGCCACCTCCTTTTAGAAATCTTCTCTGCCTATGCTCTAAAAAGTAGCTCTACCCACCTGACCAGTAATTCCATATTCCACCAATCCCTTAATTATTATATCATTTGGTTACTTGTTTATCTTCCACCCCTGCCCCCCCCCCCACCCCCACCTCTACAAAATAGAAATTCCATGAGAGGTAGGGACATTTTTATGCTTTGTTTTTGCTCCGTCTTCTGCTTAGGACGGTACTTAGCAAATATCAGGCCTTAAATATTTGTTAAGTGAATAAATGGATAACTAAATGAATGAATGATAAAGATAAGGTGAGGATATTTGACATTTCAAGTTCCATTTTGATTCTAACATTTTAAGAGTCTTGACTTTGAGAGTAGAATTTTGTGCCTTCTGATGTACCGGCTCTTAGCAGAACTCAGTGGGAGGCTGGTGAAACAATAGTTAGCAGTAGTCAGAAAAGACTCCCTGGAAGAGGTGGTAAATATATTGGGTTGTTTTCAGCCTTCATAATTACTTACACAAAAGACATTTGTCACCTTACAAAAAGTTCCATCCCAATCTTCATTCAATTACAAATTACTCTGTTGCATTTTAAATGTGATTGTGTTTATAAAAACTTGATAGGCACATTTTTCAGGAACATCTAGCTTCTAAACTGCCCTGTCCTTGAATATCCTGTGTGTGTGTGTGTGTGTGTGTGTGTGTGTGTGTGTGTGTGCGTGTGCACGCGCGCTCATGTACATCACCATGCTGATTACTAGGTTTAATTTGATGCAGATAAAGAACATGTAGACTTTATGCATAGACTGGACCCCCTTGGCTGGCCTGATATCTGAAGGAATGATCTGTTCCACACCGGGGAGGAGACCCACTTAGGACAGGAAGTGAGTCATCTGTGTTCCACAGAGGACCTATCATAGGTTGGACTACACTAAATGTGAAACAGATTAAACTGGAACAAAATCATGATATATCTGTTCCATCCCACACTGTGGGACATTTCAAGAGCCTTGGTACTTCACTTTGAAACTTTCAGAGCTGGAGAGGTCTTCAGAAATCACCTGTCTGATCTCTTTCTGTGGAAGAGGAAACTGAGGCTGAGAGAAGGCTGGCTTGTCCAACGTCACACAGCACGATTAGAGCAGAGCCAGCTTCAGATCCTTGTCCTAAAGCCTATAGAATCATGTACATATTAGGAGTTTTTAAAAGAACATTAATTTTATTCTTTTCTTTAATCTTCACTTGTAGCTTGTTAAATTACTGATTACAAAATAAGTTTCAGCAAGTAATATCCCAACGGAATCAGCTTAAAACACTGAACGTTGTCTTCACATAATGAAATGCAAGACAATACACACCAATTTACAACAAGAGGTCTAGTATTTTAATAATCAGTAAAAAACTAAGTCATTTTAAAAACAAAAAGAACAGATTCTTCTCAGTTTAATCTCTGCAGTTAAGGTGTAGAGCTGAGGGTAGGGAACTTAAAGTTTGGTTTAAGCAACTTAAAGATTGTTCTAGATGTGAAAGCCATATGAAGAATTCACGCCAATCTATTAAACTGTTACAAGTGATGTATTGGAGACTGGAGACGGGAGAGAGAGGCGTTCATGTGTGAATGTTTTCATCTGTCAAACGATCAGCTGGAGTTCAGAAAGTGTTTCTAGACACAGATACATAGCATGTATCATTGTCCAATTCCTTTATTTTTATCCTGAAAAGATATAACTGTGCTTTCTTAAGTAAAGTCCCAGTTAAGAATTAGAAACAAAACCTCACTCTTCTGAGCTCTCCAATTTACCCTTCTGGCTCTTTCACCACAGTCATCAGCTTCCTGGGGCCTCTGGAGCAGAGAGAGAGCTGAGACTAAAGCTTGGAGCCTCTCTGCAGAAGTTATCATGCAACAGCTATGGAAATTTAGATCAGTTTTTCTCAAACTCACGGCATATAGAAATCACTTGGGGTACTTGGTAAAGTGCAGATTCCTGGGTACAGTCCCAGAGTACATAGCTTCATAAGTCTGTGATATCCCCAAAGATCAACATTTTAACCGAACTCCAAGTTGATTCTGACACAACTAGATGGTGGAACAAACACACTAAAATCCCTACAATTGTAGGTAAATCTTCCTCTTTTCTCTGAACCTCAATTTTCCCATTTGTGAATTGGAGGATATTGGACCAGCATCATCTCTAAGATCTCTTGCTGACTAAGGCTATGGAGATCTTAGGGTTTGAGAACTGATTGGGTCCCTGCCTTGCCTCTGGGTTACCTTGGTAACCCAAACAGGCCATGTGCTTTGTTTTCTGGCCAAACAGGCCAGAAGCATTGAACTCAAATTCATGTTATCGTTTAAGCAAAGCTCAATATGAACCTGGGAGGGATTCGGGGGTTTGCAGTCAGCAACCTGTGCTGCACAGTGTTCTCTCTGTGATTTGCTTTACTCTTCAACTGGCCCTGGCCATCACTTCAGATTCTTCAAATGGTGCTCCACAGCCCATGTGTCCTTGGGCAGTAATGTCTTGGAAAAACCTAGTTCTCCAGGCCCCTGTTTCTGCTTTAGATCTTGAGCTTACCACACTTACCCCTCAAATTCACTATGCAGGGTCAATCTCCAAGTTAATCAAATTTAAAAACCTATTAAAAAAACCTGAAAAAATGAATGAATTCTTTAAAGATAAAGGACTCTGGACAGGGGAGATGGCATTTTTTTTTCTTCTTTAAGTTCTTCCTTAAGATAATTACATAAAGCAATTACACATTTTTTTTCTTTTACATTTGCAAATCCTCAAATTGGAGAGTCATCTGTTGTAACTTAGACCTGAGAAACATGTCCCCAACACATGGCTCTCCTGGGCAGTGGATCTTCTAGCTCCTTCCGATGCCCTAAAGTCATATCTGCCATAGCCATGGCTTCTTCTACCTATAATTACCAGCTTTTCCCCAGTGGGTTCAGGTGTGCTCAGCACGTCCTCCCTAAGGTCAAAAGATTCCACAATTACCTAATTATTTCTGCATCTTGACTCTGGACCTGTCTTTGAAGGCATCTTGGGTCTTGCATTTAAGTCCGATAAGTTACTCAACTTGATTCTTCATCCTCCTTCAATATTTATAATCCCATACTCTTTCTAGGGTAGAGTTTAAAGCTTGAGAAAAGCACAAAATATATGGCAGAATGAGAAGATTGCCATAGAATTGCCACAAGATGCCAAGAATATGAATTCCCAAAGTACAATGGAGTGCCCATTGGTTAAGAACAGTTTGTAGTATAGGGGGAATGACCATTGCTGGAAAAGACCGGTCAAGTCTACCATTTCCCATTGACTCTCAGAAGGTCTACCATACATTAGCCTTCCAATTCCAGATGGAACAATGAATATATGTATATGTACACATATATCCTATATACCTATATCTCTATATATCCTATATATTGAAGAAAAAAGTCTTTAGAAACCAGGGTTAAAAATTGTTAAAGGGGATATGCCAAAAACTAACTCCCTTTTCCATTCTTTTTGAGGCAAGGAGTTTCTGATCAACATGAAAGCTATCCACTGTTCCCAAGCTGAGCTGCTGTAATTTCAGACAAGTGCAAAGAAACTGGTCATTAGCATCTACAACTTTAACATCAGTAAATGTACTGCTTTCATTGGGCTTTCTTAAATACTGAAAACATTTTGAAGACATTCCTAATTGGTTATACCATAGAATCAGTTCCCCTCTTCTGATGATAGAGCTGACTCCTTTCCTTTAGCTATCATCTCCCTCCCACCACCATCAGTTTTAGAGCTTCCCCAGCTCCAGATACGAACTTTGAACAGTCAATCAGGGTACTGATTTTGGCTATGAGGTCTGTTAACTAATAGAGACCTCTGAAAACTAAGCTTAGAATTCTTTTGAGAATGTTAGGGAAGGAATGGTTTTTCATTTTTCCAGGGATTGCTACCAGTCAGAATGCCACAAAGCAGGGCAAAACATAACCAACACCAAAGGAAGCAAAATTGAGAGATGGAGAACAGAGGCTGACAACAAATAGCTCAAGCACTCAGGGTGGCAGACCAGAAGCCAGCTCTGACCCCAGTAATATCCCTTTACTTACTGTAGTCAATTTGAGTTGTACTTTTGTCACTTTATAACCAAAGAACTCTGTCTAATCCCCCTCAGCTTCGTTATGCCCTAAATAGATCTCTGGGATCCAGGGACTCCTGGTTGGGAATCATTAACCAAACACCAAAGAAATGTGGAAATGTGTTTGCTAGACACGTCTACAATGAATTCATAACTAGTTATGAATTCATATTTATTGAGCATCTACTATGTATAAAGCTCTCCTGGAATCTGTGGGTTGGCAGGTAACTCTGTCATTTCCCAGCACTCTCACAGACCTAAGGGAGGACAGAGAAGGAACAGAATCATCTGGATGGGAATCTGAGAAAGATTTATAAAAGATAGTTCACAAGAGATGAACATTGAAGGATTAAGCGAGTCATGGTTAAGCTAGACTAAAACCCATGTTCTGCCTTGAGTGTGGTCTAATATTCAGCTTAAGCCCCAACAGGGGTGAGTGTTAATGCAGGGTTAAGTCCTGAAGGAGTAGGGGACATGAGCTGTGGATCCCCCAGGTCCTGCTAGTTGGTCTCATATGGAGACAGGGCCACTCAGCAGGGCATTGAGGGGACCATAAGGGAAGGGCTGCATACCTGGTAAATTTACCTTAGCATATCTAGGAATCATAAAACAGTTGGACATCACAGAATCACTAGCAGGGACCTGAGGAATTAAGCAGTTTGCTCAGACAAGGACCTAAGAACCTGAACAAGCCAAAGACATATCCATGATCATGCCTGCAGAGTTATTCCCAGAACCCAGAACTCTGACCAGCCGAAATAAGATACCATCATTGTCTCAACTCTTTCCCAGCAGGAGTGAGAGGAGGAGTCTGGAATTGTATTTTGATTGATGCTGCCTTTTATCTCAGATAGCTTCCTGTGACTTGTCTTGTTTCAGCACATCCCTTGATTTTAAGATGGAATGACCCTCTCCTGAGGCTGAGTCATGCAGACCTGGAGAGCTCTCATTGGTGCGTTAGCCAATGACCATTGCTTCATTGGCTCCTTAGCCAATAACTGTAAAAACCCCAGCGGACAGCCCCTGCTGGAGAAGCACTCTTCCTCAAGCTCCATCTGGGCCCTAGTGAAATGTGGATGATGCCATATGATGGCATTTGAGTCTGGTCCTACTGCTTGCCAAGTCACGCCTGCAGTCTCTGTAACATAATAAATGGAAGAAACAATTCTTCTAGATACAAAAAGGAAAATAAGTGTATATCTACAGGAAGGCTTTTCCCAAAACATGTGAAAGTTCCCAAGTAAGGTAAGCAGGAGCAACTCCATTTTCTTACAATCTTTGGTGCATTGTAACCATTCATACCTATTTTCATCTGACTTTCAAAAATCTTGGGAAAAAAGCAGGAACGTGTTATTTTATCTCATTTCCCAGGTGAAGATACTGAGACTTAGAGAAAGGAAGCAACTTGCCCCCTGTCACCAATGTGAGAAGTGACAGAACGGGGGTGGTCAGAGCCCAACCTGTCCTACCAGTGACTGGCACGCATCTCACAGCATCTGAGGGCTCCCTGTGCCCAGCCTGCTCTGAATCACCTCTAGGGCTGACAGAGCGTAGGAAGCCAAGGGCTTTCATGGAAGAGACACAGAAGCTCAGGCAGGAGGTTTCTCTGCACTGCTTGATGACCTGTGCCTGACACACACAGCAAAGCTACTCCATTTTAGTAATAGACCTGACAGAGGTGGTGGAAACAAGCAAGAGCCGTTGGATGAGTGAATGAATGGATGGCTGAATAAATCAAGGAGCAGATGAATGAAAGAATCTGCTCACAGATTAATTTAGCACACAGTGATTGTTTCAGCTAGGAACTAAAGATGGGTCTCAGACCGTGTTTAACACCAGGTCCTTGCCACAGAAGAACACATGTTCTAATAAGGGAAGAAACAGACACACAGACAAATAAATGACCACACACTCTGACAAAAAACAACGTGCAGGTATACGCTGTGCTCTGAGAGCCAGCGGAGGAGGAAGTGACTAAGCATCCTTCCCGTACAGTCCAGCTCGCAGCCCTCTGTCGCTTGCGCTTCCCCGGAGTTGCAGGGACTAGCGTGACTCATCTTTCCCTCCCAATCAGACATTACACTGGGAACATCTGAGATCACCAGTTAGAGCTTGCTGAATAAACTCTCCTAGAGGTGTCATGAAAGATTCTGCAGTGCAGGTGACCTGGACCAGGTGACCGAGTCTGCAAAGCCCCCAAGTTGCCTGTGCCATCCAAGAAGCCCCGCCTTCATGGCCTTCCCTGGGATCTGTGCTCAAAATCAGCTGGCTCTGAGTGTTCTCTCACCTTCCAGAGTTATCTTAAAAGGTGGAGTAAGATCAAGGCGCAGGGAACATCACAGAGGCGGTAGCCCTGCTCATCCATCAGGGCCAGAACACCTCACCTTGAACAAGGGAGATAAGAGAATGAAATAATGCCTGACACAGCCTTATCACCTGATAATACAAACTCAGTTTTTCCATTAAAATAACAGAGAGCCATAGTCCTGTACTTCGGCTGATAAAGAGATCACAGGAAACAAAGCTATTAATTTTTATCTCTGCTCTGCCATAGCACATGCGAGTGAACACGATATATCCACGGGGCAAAAAAATGCTTTTTCTGACAGTGGAAGCTGGATATGAATTGGTTTTCTCCTCTTTCATTTCTCATACATTGTTCATCCACTAACCTCTAGGAATTTTTTTTTTTTTTTTTTTTTTTTTTTTTT